>BQKN01044228.1:3561-30705 GCA_022839385.1 Asparagus kiusianus
AAAACCGAGACACCCCAAGGGTGTCTCGGCTTTGCCGAGACACCCCATGGGTGTCTCGGCAATGCCGAGGCACCCTGGGGTATTTTACCCGGGTGTTGACCTCCTGCACGGCGTTTTGCTCCCCCGAGGGATTTTCTGATTCCTCGAATGGATTTTCAACCCCCCCTATCTCTGAAAATATCCATTCTTCGCCGACGGTTGAAGATATGGATGGATTCCGCAAGTCAACACGTGGCGACGAAAGTCAACGCGTAGCGACGAAAGTCAACCCAAGCGGTTCTGAAACCCTAAGGCGGATGCCGGTCAACGCGTAGCCCTAGGTCAACGCCGGACAGCGCGTTGCGACAAAAGTCAACACGTGGAGACGAAAGTCAACACGTAGCGACAAAAGTCAACCCAAGCGGTTCTGAAACCCTAAGGCGGACGCCGGTCAACGCGTAGCCCTAGGTCAACGCCGGACAGCGCGTTGCGACAAAAGTCAACACGTGGCGACGAAAGTCAACACGTAGCGACGAAAGTCAACCTAAGCGGTTCTGAAACCCTAAGGCGGACGCCGGTCAGCGCGTAACCTTAGGTCAACGCCGGACAGCGCGTTGCGACAAAAGTCAACACGTGGCGACGAAAGTCAACACGTAGCGACGAAAGTCAACCCAAGCGGTTCCTAAACCCTAAGGCGGACGCCGGTCAACGCGTAACCCTGGGTCAGCGCTAATCAGTGCGTTGCGACAAAAAGTCAACCCCCAAGTCAACACGATATGACAGGGGTAGCAAGTTCGAAAGTCAATTTAATGACACGAGCCAAACTCAACCCACCAGCTGTAAAATCGAGACTCCAACGACGGCCAGGCGATAAACGCAGCGCCGGAACAACTTCGGTTATTCGACAAAGCACCGGATAAACCGAAGATCGAAGGAGCCGAGAGTTGAAGCAAACCACAGGTCCCTTAGGCCGACTGAAGGCTGGACCAATCATATCCAAAGTATTCCGGGCTCTTCTATAAAAGAAACGAGTCCGAAACACTTTGGAGGGGGTATCTGTAGGCATCAAAAATTGCCGATAGGTCCCCGAACATAGCTCGGTGTCAACGAGCGGCGATCGAACGTCACTACCCGGTTCACAAGAGCTCAAGTGATGCCGGTGAGCGACTGAAGCAAACCGACGGATTACATGAACCGACAGAATGTCAGAATCGCAAGGATACGGGTTGACCGAAAACCCCGCTATCACTGCAATCAGATCAACGCCCGCTGCGCCTCGACCACCCCACAGATAATCCAACCATCGGGGCTTACAGAGCTCGCCGTCACGATTCCAACGCATCCGAAATCACCCAAATCCGAGTTCGGACAAAAAGTCAACGGCGAGTCAACGGCGGGACAACGGCACAGCCCCGGGCTGAACCGGGGACACACGAAGCTGTCTCGGCTGGCTCGAGACACCCCCAAGGGGTTGTCTCGGCCAATGGCCGAGACACCCCCATGGGGGGTGTCTCGGCCTTGGCCGAGACACCCCATGGGGGGTGTCCCGGCTTGGCCAAGACACCCCTAGGGGGGTGTCTCTCCTCTTAGGGGTGTCCATATCAGCCCCCCCCCTCTCCTTTTGGCTATAAATAGCCCCCTAGGCCTCCTTTGTGAGGGGCTCTTGATTTTGGCGCTGATTTAGCTCTTGGAGAAGAATTTCCGGTCTTGGGATTATCCTCGAGATCCGAAATTCTAAAGTCTGAAGCGGCGAAGCCCTGCTGGAGTGAGGAGTCGGAATTCTTCATCAAGGTTCATTCACCCCCCCTCTCTGATCCTTAGTGTTGCTCCTTTGCGGTGACACTAAGAAGAGCTATTATCTCGTTTTAGCCGAGATATACGCTTATAACCTCTAGATCTTGCGCGGATCGACGAGGTTCTGTTTCTATATCCTACGCGGATAGACGAAACTCTGCCGGATTTTATCGGCAAGGATCTTGAAGAGTCGGCGGTCCACGGACATCGACGTCCCCGTCACAGGCCAACAACCCACGCAAGCGAGACCGTACCAAACCGGGCTCTCGTGTTTATTTTCGTTTAAGTTGTAAATCCTTTTGTTTTCATTTAAACTCTGTTGTAACGCCTGAAGTTGTAACAGATCTCGAAAAAGAGAACAAGTAATGAAAACAGCAACTTTTACCGGAAACAGGTTGGACATACGATTTACATCATTTCTAACGTTAATCTAGTACGGGTATTTATGACGCAACCGGCCTCTATGAATTGGCGGTTAGCGAAGTAGGCCCTACTCTTGTCCCAATATGATTTGCACTTCAAACAGCAGAAGTCGATCAAAGGACAAGCAATTTGTGATCTTTTGGCGGCAAACTCGACAACGGATACGGCAGAAGTATATGATGACTTGCCGGATGAAACCCACGAGGTTAACACTACATCGCACCAACAAGTATGGCAATTATACTTCAATGGTGCTTCGAAGGCAGCTAATGTGGCAATAACCCCCGGATGTTCTAAAGTCTCCTTAGGAGTTGGAGTTGTCTTAGTTTCCCCGGGGAAGCATGTGATGCCTCGGGCTTATTCACTGACTAATCCATGTTCCAATAACGTAGCCGAGTACAACGTGCTTCTCATTGGACTCAGTTTCGCCAAGGAGCTGGGGGTCGAATATCTCGAAGCTTTTGGGGATTCTCAATTGATAGTCAACCAAGTCCGTGGAGAGTATGAAGTCAGGAACCAAGACCTGATCCCGTACCACCAGGAGGCCATCAAAATGGTAGATTCTTTTGAAGAATTCTTTATTAAATACATCCCTCGTCTCCAAAACGCTTATGCGGATGCACTGGCAGCACTATCGGTATCACTTGCGCAGCCTCCCGAAACTGAACTGCTAGTCACAGTGAGATCGCATCAACTCTGCATACCCATATACAATATGGATATCAAAGATGAAAATGATATAAACATAAGCGCCAAGGAGGTGAATTCAACTCAAATTGAGTCTGAGTCCCGAGATTAGCGTTTTCCTATCATTGATTATGTCCAATATGGTATGTTACCAAAGGATGTAAAAGAAAGGGAATCAATCCGCCGAAGAGCACCAAGATTCTTCTATAATACCAAGACCCATACATTATACCGCCGAGGATACGATGGTTTGTTACTCCGATGCCTTTCGAACAAAGAAGCAGAAGAAGTTCTTAAGGAAGCACACGAAGGAGAATGTGGTGTGCATCAGCCCGGTCCCAAACTGTATGATCGTATCAAGAGAATGGGATATTTTTGGCCAACAATGGTTCGTGATGCAATCGAGTACGCCCGAGAATGTCATGCCTGTCAAGTACATGCAAATTATATGCACCAACCACCAGAGCTTTTACACACGTTAACCACATCTTGGCCGTTCGAGACATGGGGTATGGATATTGTCGGTCCTATTTTTCCCCCTTCAGTCAAAGGTGATCGATTCATTCTCGCAATCACGGATTACTTTTCAAAGTGGGATGAAGCGATTCCACTTAGAGAAGTGAAGACGAACAACATCATCAATTTCATCAAGCATCATGTCATATACCGACACGGCGTGCCAAGACGGATCATTCATGACAACGGTCCACAGTTCATAAGCAACGCTTTCGTCAGGTTTTGTGACAAATTCAAAATTCAAGATATTTCGTCAACAGCTTATTATCCCGCCTCGAATGGATTAGCTAAGGCTTTTAACAAGACGATCATTAAGATCCTATCAAAGCTCGTGAAGACCAATAAACGAGACTGGGATGATAAACTCGGTGAAGCACTCTGGGCTTATTGTACCACCATACGCACACCTACAGGAGCTACCCCATATTCGTTGGTATACGGATGTGAAGCTGTGCTACCATTGGAAATCCAAATCCCATCCCTTCGGATCGCTCTCGCAACTGAGATGACGACGGAAGAACAACATCAGAAACGTCTCGAAGAACTCGAAATGTTAGATGAAAAGCGCTTGGAAGCTTAACAACACATTGAGTTTTATCAAGCCAGAATATCTAGGGCTTTTAACAAAAGAGTCCGACAGAGAAGCTTCAAGGAAGGAGATCTGGTCCTCGCTGCTCGCCGACCGATAATCCTCAACTCCAAGAAGAAAGGTAAATTTAAACCCAAATGGGAAGGACCGTTTGTGATAGATACAGTCTACTCAAATGGCGCATATCGCCTGATTACTCAAGAGGGCGTCAGGCAATTAATACCAATAAATGGGAAGTTCCTGAAAAAGTACTATCACTAGTACGTTCAGGATAACCCATTTATCGGGAAGTTCCTTGAAGAATATTACACTTAATATTCTAGAGGGTAACCCAAAATCATTTTCACCACCAAAATCCCACACTGATCAATTTCAATTGACAGTGAGTCCACCAAAAGTGTCTTTCTGGCCCAAACCACCAACAAATTCCCCTCTTGATTCTTTCCACGAACAAGAGGTCCACTTTCAGTTCAGAGTTCCCTTTCGATAAACGAAAGAACTCCCTTCTTTTTCTCTTTGGTTAAGCCTTCTCATGGTTATAACCGAAGTTAAAATTTCACTTCGATAAACGAGAAACTCATCTTCAGACTAGATAACCAATCCTATAAAAGGTAAGTTTATCTAGATCTTCCAGATTCTCGGAGTGGAGATCCCACTTCTAGTTTTTTTTGCGCTGGAAATAGAATATAAAATTCTTCCTTTCCAGAATCAAGGAATAGAATATAAAATTCTTCCTTACTTGTATTCGGGTTCGCCTTCACCCTAAAAGAAGACCGGGAAATAGAATATAAAATTCTTCCTTTCCCACACCAACCTTTTCCAGGAATTTATCAATCTAGGATTCATCCTAGGAAGTTTATCCCGAATCCTAAGAAGGGATAAGTTTGCGCCTAACACGCGCTACCGGTTTAGTCTTTCTCCGTAGAAAAAGACACCAGAGTTCGATTCTGAGGTATCCTATCCTGAAACCTAAGCAGGGATAAGTCTGCGCCTAACCCGCGCTTCCGGTTAGTTCTTAACCATCAAAAAGAACACACGTCCACATATTCAACATTGTGGCAGGTTGTTATTAATAACACCAAAATCCATGCCTTACACGCATGGGGAATTTCATCCTGAATCCTAAGAAAGGATATGCCGACGCCTAACACGCGTCGCCGGTTTAGTCTTTCTCCGTAGAAAAGACACCAGAGTTCGATTCTGGGGTATCCTATCCTGAAACCTAAGTAGGGATAAGTCATCGTCTAATACACGTTGCCGGGTAGCCTATTCCCGTAACAATGGCGAAGTCTACGTATTCAAAGTCATAGCAACGAGTCTAAGGGAGTTCATTCCGTTAGCACAACGTCACATGCGGAACGGATTTAGACAATCCGCATGCTAACCCGACTCAAACGATAGTCGGTAAAGGCTAATCAAATCCATTGAAGGCTGGGGGTTAGCCAAAAATCCTAAAGTCAACGCCTAACACGCGTTGCCGGGCAGCCTATTCCCGTGACAAATGGTAAAGCCTATGTATTCGACATCATAGCACAAAGTCTCAGAGAATTCACTCTCTTAGCACAACGTTACATGCGGAACGGATTTAGACAATCCGCATGCTAGCCCGACTCAAACGGTAGTCGGTAAAGACTAATCAAATCCGTTGAGGGCTGAGGATTTGCCAAAAATCCTAAGTCAACGTCTCATACACGTCGCTGTTTAGTCTTTTCACAGGAGAAAGACGAAGTCTACGTATTCAATATCGTAGCACTAAAAGGGTTAACTCTTTTAGCTTAACGTCACATGCGGAACGGACTTAAACAATCCGCATGCTAGCCCGACTCAAATGGTAGTCGGTAAAGGCTCATCAAACCCGTTGATGGCTGAGAATTTGCCAAAAATTCTATAAATGTGAGTCATTGACGCATCAACTTTATTAGTTGGTCTCGTGATTTGGGCATCCAAAAACTTCGGGGTAAGATCCATATATGCAGACGAAACAACTGTAATAGTTGGTCCTACAGTCCTAATTTTGAGACCGCCACGCTCCAATTCCTTAAGAGCTTAAACTGTGTATACTCCAGCAGACGTACGAGTATAAACTGTATCAAACGCCGGACAACGCATCACAATGAAGCTCAAACGCCGGACAACGCGTTGCAAATGAAGACTCAACGCCAACAATCGATGGTCAGTTCTATATTGAAACAACAAACTCGAGCTAAAGAACAGGAAATCAGGAATTGACTTCAAGTTCAAAATTCCGACAACGGTCAGACAATAAATGCAGCACCGGAACCTTTGCAGACATTCGACAAAGCACCGAATAGCCTGGAGGATTGAAAGAATCAAGAACAGAAGTCATTCCAAGGTCCCGTTACACCGATTGAAGGTTAGGACAATCATATCCAAAGTATTCCAGACTCTTCCATAAAATAGGCTATAAATAGGCTTGGTGGCTCATTGTTTGAGGGTTGGAATTTTGGTGAACTTTAGAGGCGAAACTCTGCTGGATTGAGATCTAAACTTCGGAGTTTTGGAGCTTTGAAGACTTGAACTCTTTAGATCTGGTTCTTGGCGATCATCCACACTAAATAAGGCAGGAGTTCGTGAGAGATCAGATCTGAGATCCACACGGTTATCCTCCGGATCAAAACTTGGTTTTTGATCCCGAGAAGAGTATCGATTTCGCTTGGTCGATTTCGATTACTTGAGGCTATTATTTCCTTGGTGAAATAATCCCCTCGGTTGTTATTTTCTTCGTGAAATAACACCCATCATACCGTGTAGATCCGACCGGATCAAGATCGCGCGATGGTCCACGGATTAACCCCGGTGCAGGCGAAGAACCCACACAAGCAAGAGACCGCAAAACAGGATCTTGCGATTTGTTCCAAAAAAGGAAAGTTGTAATCTTCTTCTTTTTTTAGATTTTATTGTAACCGGATCTTATAAAAAGACCGGATCCCTTTGTAACCGATAAACTATTGCTAATGGAAACAATGAAATCAGAGAAGGCAATTTTTCCCACGAACACATGGCAGGTTTTACATCTTTGGGTTCACCTTAGACTGCAGCCTTGTTTGAAACCAGGGGCATCACAGGAATAAAGAGTGAAATAAAAAATTTACAAATAATTTTTATATATATATAGTTATATTTGTGTATATGCCCTTGAAAATTTATTTTGATTAAGAGACTTGAAAATTATTTAAAATAAAGAGTTAGCATGTTCTTTTTAAAAAAAATTAAATTAAATTTCTAAGTTAGACTTGGTTTTGTATTGCTATAATGAAAAGAGTTTCTAGGAGATTTACCTTAGAGTTATATATAAAAACGTTTTCTTTAGTAATAACTAGCTTCAATTAGAATGTCCAAATATATCAAGTAAATTAATTATCTACTAACTTCTTTAAATTAACAAGTTGACCGAATTTTATGTGTATATTCACTACAAACTCTCACAAGACTACAACTCATCCTATAGGGTAACCTAGGGGTTTAAAGGTTTGTTATATACGCTAAATACAACCGTGATTCCTGTAAAAGTGAGTTAGGATTTTTCCTACTTTCTCTTTCCATTTCTTTCTTTGTTAGAGGACTAGCAAAAATTTAGGTGTGGGAGTATTTGATAATCACAGTTTTATTATATTTTATACCCTCATTATCTATTTGATTTGAATAAAATTTCACTAATAAACATGTTTTATCTTAATTGCAGGTTAATGAATAAAAGCCGAAAAGAACTCAACATCACATCTCTCAAAAATCTCAAGAAGTCTAAGCCCATATACACAAGAAAAAATCAACCAAAAAAGTCCAAGCCCGTACCAATACAAACTTTATAGTTTCTAAAAATATGTGACGGTAACTATGCTGGAAGTTCGTCATCCTACGGCTCTACAGAACTCTGAGCTACTACCTGAAAGGAATTAAAAAATAAAAAGAGAAACAACAAGAGCGTTAGAGCGCTACAGCAAGATCATCTTCATCCGCCCCTAGGAGAAGAGCTACTAGATGTGATAGAGACTCTATCTATTAAGCATAGTCTACCTAGATCATTTACCCTGTATCCAAATAGAATTAATATTTAGAAACCTACAATACAAGATGTAGTACGTCGAGCGAAATAATCCAAACAAGGAAACCCTCATATATATAGCATATGTCTCAAATTGTAGATAACTAAATATCAACATCGGACTAAGAATAAACAATCTAAATAGAATTAATAATTAGAAACTTACAATACAAAACTGGTACGTCGAGTGAAATAATCCAAACAAGAAAACCCTCATGTATATACCATATGTCTTAAATTGTGAATCGATAATCATGAATCCCAACTAAGAATAAAGGATAGTAATACAATAAAGTAAAATCATCATAATATCGGGCCAAAAATATCTTCCACTATCCTTTGGAAGATAATGTAAACAACTGTATATAATCTCACGTACTTACAAGAGTAAAGTACATCGGTCATATATAACTCGACGATGAGTCATGTTCATAAATGATGTCCACTAAGACTAAAGATATCAGATAATTATCACAATGCAAATCCTTGCAAAGTTTATAATTCGTCGCATTATCATATAGAACAGACTACCAAATAGCATCATAAAAGTGTACACGGCTCATTAGTCTATTCGTATCAACGTGGGGGATAGACTACCAAATCAGACATCTTAGGTATACTGCTCACAAGCCTCATCATATCTATGTGCGGGACGGACTACTAGATCAAGCATCCTAAAATCCAACTCAATGGCCAGTACTAATGGTATATTGACGCATTATCCCAAGTAGTACTGAATGGTGCTCATCAATGATATCCATACAAGTAAATAATGTTTAAATAATTCATATCTCCTGTGTAATCAAAATAATAACTGTATTAATCCTCTTCGGGATACCAATGTGTGTGTTATGACACTATACGTGTATACTCATGATTGTATGTGTATCATCATGTGTCTCGAACCCCACGTTCAAAAATAAAAGGTGTAAGAAAATAATACTTCAAATAAAAGAGAACACAGGTTGACTGCCCCTAGTACGTCAATCGACAGAACGTAAACGTGCACAAAGTGCACTCACAGGATTTCACCGGTCGACCGGCAAGCCTTGGTTGATCGATCGGCCAGAGAAGATCTTCAAATATCAGGTTTTGGCGTTTGTATTTTTGTAACTTTATTCAAAAACTTAATTTTATTAACATGAGGCATATAACGAGATTTAAACTTTCATATTTTCTTAACAGTGATTAACCCAACATGATTTAAACTCTTGAATTAATCTAGTTAGGGTTTAGCATCTTAATTAACCAAAATTTCTCAAATAAAACATAAATTATCAACATGATTAACTAAGTATGATTGAAACTAATCATTGAATAGATATAAAATAATTTAAACATGTTCACATCACTTAGGTGTCACAAACCTAGGGTTTATACATCTTAAATTAACAAGAAACTCAATTAATTGTTAAACTAGGGTTTAAACATGATTTAAGCATGATTAATAAATTAAAATGAAAATAAAATCAACCCTAATGATTATTATTATCAACTAATATAAATAGGAACTAAATCTACTAATTTTCACATTGGTTTAAAGATTAACATCACAAACTAAGATTTTAAAACATCGGGTTAAGCTTTAACATGAGATTCATCAATTAAACATCTTAAATTATGAATTAACTAAAGGGAAAGGTTTGGAGAAAGATAATCTTGCCTTAAACGTCATGTTGAACTCTAAAACACGTGCATGCGAGATTCCTCTTCACCAAAGTCGCAAAATCCCGCCTTCCTCTCGACAAACGCCTCAAGAACTCTCCCAAATCTCACAAATTATGATTTGGATTTAAGAGAGAGGAAGAGGGGCTGCTAGGGTTTGGAATATTGATGAAAAGTGTAATTTTTTGTGTGTAAACATGTATATATAACTGCAAACCCGAATCAAAATAGCCCAAACCCTAAACAAGAAACCTAGTAAGATTGGGAAATAGTCTTTGGTATTTTAGTTGTAACTTTCACATCCAACCTTGGAATGAGGTGATTTAAGATGTATTAGTAATATATTAAAGATACATATAACTTTTATCTTTTGAGTATTTCTAGATTCGAAGTGTATCGGTATGTAATATATATATATACTCTTAACTGGTTATTTTACTAGATTTCTTCTTTGTGCGTGTTTAACCTTTGTATACTCTCATATATACACAGTGTATCCAGGCATAACTAAAATGTACAAGGACCTGAAGGAACATTTTTGGTGGAGTGGCATGCGTAGGGAGATTGTAGAGTATGTGGCTAAGTGCTTTACCTGCCAGCAAGTGAAGGTAGAACATAAGAGACTTGCATGAACCCTACAACCTTTACCCATTCCAGAGTGGAAGTAGGCATATATTTCCATGGATTTTATTGTAAGATTACCGAGTCAAACAAGGGGAACAATTTCGTTTGGGTGATAGTTGATCGGTTGACAAAGTCGGCATATTTCATATCGGTGAAGACGACATACACTACGAAGACTTATGCGAGGATATTCACCTGAGAGGTCATGAGATTGCATGGAGTTACATAGATGATTGTATTAGATCGAGGCTCAGTTTTCACTTTGTATTTTTGGAGAAGCTTTCAGAATTATTTTGGTAGCCAGTTACCGTATTCTAGTGTGTTCCACCCGTAGACAGATGGACAGGCGAAAAGAGTTAACTAAGTATTGGAAGACTTTTTACGGGCATGTATTATTGATTTCCAGGGTCGTTGGGTGTAAAACCCCATTAATTTGAGTATATAGTGATAAATAATACTTAATATTTCATACTGTGATAAATAACATATTTTTGATGTTTGAGTACGCTAGAATTTGATTTGAGAGTGTACGTTTTGACAGGGTGATTTCCTCAATTCGACATACATATTTTCGAGTATGATCATGAATCAAAATCTAGGATACCTACAGGGTAGTCCGTTGTGTATGATATTATGACGAGATCAAAATCTAGCGAAGAGTTGAAATGATAAGATTATCTGATAGCCTGAGTTTTGGTGTATGCCAAAAGTATTTTGTTGGACCCTAGAGGGGGGGTGATTAGGGTCAAAAGGCTCTAATATGCAATTTAAAACATACAACAAGCAATCCACAATAAATAGATGCAAACAAAGTAAATAAGAGAGGGTTAGGAATCGTTATCCTTGACGTGCGATGTGTTAACGAGGTTCGGCCCTCTAGCCTACGTCCCCGCTCCCCACTCTCGAGGAGAAATCCACTACACACCCGGTTTAGAAGCCGGAACTTCGTCTACACAGCGATCCCACATGATCTCTCTCACTACATAGTTTGATCTCAGTAGATCACTCCCTCACAGTAGATCTCACACAAGATCTCAACCTCACAGCAAAAGAAAGTATGCAATAACCTCTCTTTACACAGCCCCTATAGCAAAGAGAAGGTTTACTGAAGCTGGGAATGTGAATCACACTTAAAAACAGAGAGAAACAGATTTTGAAAATTTTTCTCAGGAAACAGAAACAGCTCTCTGGTTTTCAAAACGTAGGGCTAAGGAAGAAGCAGCAGCTTGGGGGTTTTTATAGAAGAGTTTAAAACATTTTAAAAACCAAACTCAATCTTCCTGTTTAGGAAGATAATCCCCTTTACAGAGTGTTAGCTCAGACTGAGCCAAGCACAAATGAGTGAAAGCACGACAATCGAGGCAAAAACGACCGTTTTAAAAAATCTCGTTTGACTGAAGAAAAGAGCGGTCGTCCGAAATAACATTCGGTCGACCGAAAAATTATGTCGGTCGACCGACCGAAAAATTCGGTCGACCGCGAGCTGCTTCAAAAACTTAGAAAACAAACAGAGCCATCTTCGGTCGACCGGTGCGGTCGACCGATATAGAAATCGAATTTTCGATCGCCCCCACCGGTCGCCCGACGACCTTTCTGGAAAATACTGACGAATGGCTGTAGGAGCGGTCGACCGGACCGGTCGACCGCTTTCTGATATATGGTAGAAAACAGTTTTTGACCATCTTGAAATATTTACAAAATATTTATTTGACCTCTGAAAAATCTGAAACTTTGTAAAATGTTTTTAATACTAAAAACAAACTGTTTGGAAAAAGAATTTTACAGATAGGTCCTCATATTTGTGAAAAATAAGGTTTTGTGAAAACCGCTTAAAAGCTTAAATATGAAAACGTGTGTGTGAGTCCCAATAGCTTCAAGTAAACATATTAACTCTTTGCCTACATTCTAGCACTAGAGAGAAACATAAAAGAAAGCTAATATCCTCATATTGAAAGCAATACTTGAGCTTTGATATAGCTTGAATCGGATGAAGCTTTTATATGACTTTGTTGTTCTTGAATTAACATTGCTTCATCTCTTGGCCTCCTCCTCCTTTGGATATCATCTTTGTAGCGTATATTCCATCCATCCTCCATTAATGGCACTAACGAGCTTGATAAAAGAATTTACTACATTTACACTCAATAAGCCATTAGTACCGATAATGGTGGTTGTAAGAACATCATCAAAACATAAGGGCTAACATATTTATGTCACACTGTTGAATATATGTGTATATGACTATGATACCTTACTCTTTTGAGTACATGAGACTTATACGCTGATGTTCATTATGGTGACTTATTTTCTAGTGATATTTATTTTCATAGTTTGGGATTAATATTTAGTTATCTAAAATTTGAGACATATGGTATATACATGAGGGTTTTCTTGTTTGGATTATTTTGTTTGATGTACTACATCTCGTGTTGTAAATTTCTAAGTATTAATACCATTATATATGAGAAAAATGATGTAGGTAGACTATGCTTAATAGATAGAGCCTCCACTACATCTAGCAACCCTTTCTTTGGGGGCGGATGGAGGTAATCTTGCTTTAGCGTTCTGACGTTCTTATTGTTATTTTCTTTTAGTTTAAATTTCCCTTTTAGGTAGTTCAATGCTTCGGAGAGTCGTAGGTTGACAGACTTCAAGCATAGTCACCGTCGTTCAGATATAGTACTTGAGACTCCATTGTAGTTGACTTTCATGTTTAGACATTAGAATTTATTTTCTTATTGTAAAGGCTTTGAGCCTTAGTACGAATTTTATTTGATTCATGTTGAGACACTTTTTAGTTATCAGATGTATTTCAGATTTATCAGTTGAGACATGAGTTCACTTATGAGATTTATCTTTCGACATCATGTCTATTGTATTTATTTCCTTCTATTTGCCTGTGTTGTATCTACACTTTATTTTTGATTCCACTAGAGGATATTGCTGTGGTTGGTGAAACGTGTTATTGCATAGTGTGGGTGCATGACATGTTTGACATCTCAGGGTTCACCTTGGACTACAGCCATGTATGAAAATAGGGGTGTCATAATAGGAGGATCACATTCCATTAGTTGAGTTTACTTATAACAACAGTTATCAAGCGACCATAGGTATGGCACCGTATGAGGCATTATACAGGAGACATTGTAGATCACCTATTAGTTGGGCAGAACTAGAGGACAACTTATTGTTTGGACCGGAGCTTGTGAGATAGACTACAGAGAAGGTAGCACTAATTCAGGAACATATTCTTGCAGCACAGAATCGGCAGAAGAGCTACACAATCAGAGGTGGCGACTGCTAGAGTTCCAGGTTAGGGACTATGTTTTATTGAAAGTATCGCTGATGAAGGGAGTTTAGCGATTTGGTAGACGGGAAAAGCTTGCCGCGAGGTATATTGGTCCGTTCAGGATTTTTGATCGCATTAGAACCGTTATGTATCAGCTAAATCTTCCAACATCAATGTCGAGTATACACGACATTTTTCATGTTTCGATGCTTAAGAAGCATTTACGTGACGAGGAGCAGCAACGAGTATTGGACGCACCAGAGTTAGAGATTCAGTTAGATTTGACCACTATCAAGATTCCAGTTCGTATTCTTACATGGGAGGATAAAAGACTTAGAAATAAAGTGATACCCTTAGTCAAAGTTCAATGGAACTAGAAAGGAGCTGAGGATAGTTCTTGGGAGGGTGAGCAGGATATGCGTCGCAACTACCCGTACCTATTTAAGCAGGTACTATTTTAGTTATGAATAACTTGTCTTTGTTTTTGATTAATTATATGGTCATATTTATATTTAACGCTAGCATGGGGGAATTAATACTTAGTTCCTAATCATTCAGAACACATGATATTATATGAGGGGTTCCTTGTTTGGTTAGGGGTTAAGTGAGAGTATTTACATTCTAGATTAATAAGTGTATATATCGTTTATGAAAGTACCCTAATGCCGCTAGGAAGGAACCCTAGAGGGGGGTGAATAGGGTTTATGCTAATCTAATCCGATTTATGCCAAATTAAAACTTATTAATAAATATATCCTAGCACAAGAGATATGAATAATATATGTGCAAGGATATATAAATAACACAAGGGTGAACAATATAGTGGATGAAATAAACTAGATGCAATAGGCGATATAGGCAATGAGCACAAGTATAAATGAACGCCAATGCAACTCAAACACAAGCAAATGATCACGGAGTTCGGACCTTCCGTCCTACGTCTCCGCTCCCCACTCCCGGGGAGAAATCCACTATCACACCCGGTTTGGAAGCCGGAACTTCTCTACACACTCGGTTTTCTAGCTAACCGAAAACTCTACAACACTCACAATGTAACTACACTAACCACAACCTCAAGTGTTGGTCTCTAGCCCGTGTCTTCCTCAAGTGCTCGGAATTATCACCTCTCTCTAGGCTACCGACACCACTACTCTTGGGACAACCCCGTCTCTCACCACACACTCCTATTGGTGTACTAGTGTAATACAAGTGATCTCACAATGAAAGCTCACAACAAAGGATTTGTTCTCTAATACAAGGCAAGAACTCAATTAAGCACACTCTCAATGTCACAAACCCACAACCCCAAATTATACTAAGTATGAAAATACAATAAGCTCAATAGGTTGTGTGTGAACAAAGAGATAAATAAAATCAACTAAACTCAATATAAACACTAGCTTAATAAAATGATAATTAAACAATAAAGCTAGATTGAGTTTAGAAAACTTCTCTAATAAATGACAAGAGTGAGAGAGAGATGATTTGAAGCCCAAACACCAAAGATTATCTCCTCAAGCCCTTGTGAAATTATCTTCACAAACCAAACTCTTAAACATACTTAGAAACCTTAAACAAACTTGTAAAAACTTCTTTAAAACTTTTCTCTTAGTTAATAGGAGAGTTGAATGCAATGGGGTATTTATAACAACCCAAAACATCAGCCAAAAACACCCCAAAACAAAAACTAGCCGTTTATAGCCGTTTATAGCCGTTATAGGGTGAAAAGACCAAAGTACCCCAAAATCCAGCATTCTGAAAACTTACGTATCTGGCTTTGTAAAATCAATTAAAAATAGTAAAACAGCTCCAAAAATTATGAAATTTTGTGGGAAGATTCTAGACATGTATAATAACATGTTAGAGAAAGAATTTATGAAAAATAATTTCCCAGTTGAGAGAAATAAATGTTTGAACACAGACATACAGTTTCCGAAATCTGTTGACATACACGATTTTGTAAAATCAATTGGGCACAGTAAAACAACTCCAAAAATCGTGAAATTTTTAGGAAAGCTTCTAAACATATATATGAACATTTTCGAAAAAGAATTTCTTAAATACGATTTCCCATTTGAGAGAAATAATTTATTTTGTAAACTAGTCGAAAATACATAACTGTGCAACACTTCATAAGTCGACTTGTATTCGACTTATCATAAGTCGACTTGCATTCGACTTATCATAAGTCGAATTGTGTTCATGAATAAGTCGACTCAGCAGAAAAGAAATGCACTTTCCAGAGGAGTTCATAAGTCGACTTGTCAGGGTTTATAAGTCGACTTATAAACGTGCACAGGCACTGTTCATGTTGAAAAACTGATTTTAAAAGTGCCTTTAAAAATAACAAATTAATTCTAAAAATTATGAAACTTTGGGAAATGTTTATAAACATGATAATAAACATGTTACAAAAAGAATTTTTAGAATTGCATTCCCCAATAGTGAAAATTCATCATTTTTCAAATATGTTCAAAAACATGAAAAGGAAACATACATGTTTTTAACATTTGATTTAAACAAACTTTTGAAACTCTACAAAATGATTTTATGAACTTTATAAACTATGTATAAACTGATATTAAAGTCTATAAACTAATAAAACAATGTTTTCACAAAAACACCTATATTTTGATAAAATCAACAAATGCGTGTGTGTGAATAATATGAGCTTAAAGTATTAACACACAAGTATAAAAACCTAAACTAAATATACCCAAGCTTGTGATCTTCAACGAAGCTCTATCTTGATATACATGGATGAAGCTTGACTTGGATCTTTAACATGAATTGCAAGGCTTCAACCACTACTCCGCCAACCTCCATTGGATATGATCGTGAATGCGCAATTCCATCCATCCTCCAACGCATTGTTTGTCTAGAATACCTAAAACATAAACACTAGACAAACAATATTAGGAATTGTTTGTAATCATCAAAACAAGATTAGAAGATGTAGGCTCATAACATGAGACCTAACAGTTTATGTTTCATATTTGGGGATTAATGGTACAGATGTGTACGGGAGGGTTTCCTTATCTGGATTATCCCCTCATCGGGCTTTTCTCATATTATTAATCTCTAAAATACGATTGCAAAATTTCGAGGACAAAATTCTTTAGGGGGGTTGAATGTAAAACCCTGTAAATTTTAGAAAATAGTATGAATTATATTGATAAATGAGCTCTAATTATGATGAATATTATTTATGGATGAATGATTATGCTAACAATTGATTTGAGATCAATTAAGAGTATATATGAGAGTATACAAAGGTTAAACACACACAATAACATATCTTGGGGTACGTTTTCCCCCGTCTACTGAATCGTTGAACGTCCTTTATCGATGATACTTTTATTGTTATAAAATCCTAAACATGAAACTTTAAAGTTTGTCACCTCTGATCTATATTACTCTTTTGTCGACTATGAGTGGCAAGAATATGTTCTCAAATCAATATTACATTCCTCCTTAATATGCTCTAACAACTTTTGGTCTAAGTAATAACTATTCTCCAACTTTGCCTACTAATAGGCAAATCTACAAGATCTCCTGTACAGTGCCTCATACGGTGCCTTTTAAATAGGCATTCGATAACTGTTGTTATACATGAATTCCATCAATGGGGTTGTGGTCCTCTTAATTGTTCTGATAATCCATAACACATACTCGTAGTATATCCAAAAGTGCGAAGTGAGCATCAAGCGTTGGTATGATATAATCATCTTTGGAATTTCATGAAATCTTTCTATTTCCTAGACAAATATCTTTGCATACATCTCCTCTATACAAGTCGTTTTCACAGAAAAATTTCGCCGACTACATCAACCAATCAATTATCATCCAAAAGTTTCATTTTCTTTCTTTGATCTCGACAACCCTACAACAAAATCCATAGAAACATCCTCCCACTTCCACTCTGGAATGGGTAAAGATTATAGGGTTCCAGATAGTCTCTGATGTACTACCTTCACTTATTGCCATGTAAAACATTTAACTATATATTTCAAAATCTTCTTACGCATGTTGCTCCATTAACACGTCATTCAAGTCTTTGTACATTTTTGATGTGTCTAGATGTACCGTATACTTAGTACGATATGCCCCATCCGATAAATCCTTCTTAAGTTGTGGATAACCTGGCATCACCAGCCGACCTTCCATTTAGAAACTCCCGTCTGTTTCAATAGTTCGTTTTGCTTAAATCTTTATAGAAGTTCCCTTCTTTCGGATTTTTGATCTAAGAATCTCTTAACTGGGTACTGATCTTTCCGTAACTCCAAGATGACTTCACTAATAAAGCTCCTAAGAAAATACTATTTCTGCTAATCTCCTGTCTAAAGCTAATCTGGCTGAGAGTGTAAAGTTCTCAATGCAATAAATATTAAACACTTCAAAACTGTATATTCACATCAACGCTTTATACTCAACGCGTCTGCGACAACACTCGTCTCTTCTTAAGGATACTAAATTGCAAACTCATAAGCTTTAATAAACTTGACTCTTTGTCGCTGCCTCTAGTTAAATTTCTTCTGGGAAGAAGGTACTTCCAAGCTCTAATAATCCGTATATAGTTTCCTTCGTACTCCATACAAATGATGTCTTAATTTCTTCAATGCGAAAACCACTTCTACTATCTCCAAACCATATATGGAATAATTTTGCTCATGAGTCCTTAGTTATCTTAAAATACAAATCTTTCCTCTCTGGGTCTGCGTCAAAACACCTCTAGGACCCGATATATTCACATACATGTAAACAATCAAAATTTTTATTACTAATCGGAATAACCATCACTGGTGTTGTAATCAATTTAACCTTCAAATATTTTCTAGCACTTTATGCTTCAAATAAACTGTATATCCTTCTTCGTAAGGCGTGTAAATGACGTCAAAATCTTTTCAAAAAATGTTGAAGTATCTTTCTATAATAGCCGGTCCAAAACTAAGAAGTTATGAATCTCTAAAATGATTTACACCTTAGCTGGATTTTACTGTGATACCCTCTCGGCTGATAACATGTTCCAAAATTCAGATCTCAGATAATTAGAATTCATACTTGCTAAAAATTAGTGTATAACTGGTGCTCCCGTAATCTCTGTAATGCTAACCTCAAATGCTATTCATGCTTGGCCTCCGATCATGAATAGATAGGAATATCATTGACGAATACTATAATGAATTGGTCCAAGTATGGACGAAAAACCTGATTCATCAATCCCATAAATACCATGGGTGTAATGGTCAGGCCAAACGACATGACAAGAAACTCGAAAGACTCATATCAAGTCAGAAAGGCGGTCTTGGAGATATTCATCTCCCGAATCCACAATAATTGATAGCTAGAACAAAGATTAATCTTCAAGAAACTGCGCCCAACCGCGCTCTAGTAATCAACCAAATTATAAATCCTCTACAGCAGATATCTAACTGGATCTAAAGCTTCTTCATCTCAACAGGTGTTATACGATAAGGTGCTAGGGGTATCGGTGTGGTGCCTGGCTATAACTCAATGTAAAACTTGACCTCTCTTATTGGAGGTAAACCTGGTATGTCCTGTAAGACATCATGATACTCTGAGACTACTCATGTCTCACTCAAATCTGCACCCAGATCCCGTCTCATCACCTCCTCCACGTAAGTTAAAAATGACTCCGCATTCTGGTTACCCTTCGGGGTTGCTACAAACCGTGCAAATTTATCAAATACTCACAAAATGATTGTCTTCACCAATAGTCGATACTAACGTGGTAGGAAAATAATCAATCCATACCAAAACATCACATCAAGCTCGGGTATGTATGTAAAATGGATTAACCAACTTTGAACGGCATAGGGCTCTCTTTTTTTCTTATGGCTTCAATGGTAGTTAGGGTTGGCGCAACTTCTAATGACACCATTATAATAGACTTAGCTGGTGCGACTAGTGGAGGAACATCAAATGAAGGCACTACTGGTGACATCTGGTTGTCCAAATGCACTTCTAGGGCTGTTATTCTAGCTCTAAATGACGTTAGGATGTCGGTCAAATATTATGGAGCCTGCTACGGCTCAAGCTCTGAATCAGCTTGCTCTGCTTGTCCTGACATCTATGGTTTTCAAAATAGAGCTTATAAAACACGGTAAATGGGATCCTAGGTACAAAAATAAAATGTATACCAATAGGAAAATAGTATTACTTATCACTCACAGCATGCTTTATACTTCAAGCAAATCGTTCATAAAAAAATTTGGTAATTTTCGCATATATAAATATATATATAAAATATGTATATATGTCCTCACTCATACTAGGAATTCCTAACGAACTTTATACATGATTCCTAGAAAACCCTATCCTAGCTCCACAATGTGACATGGGAATAATCCTAAGGATATTTGAACCTAGAGCTCAGATACAAACTGTGGCGCCCCAGGGTTCACACAAGGCTACAGTCCAAGATAAAACCCACATTGTCAAACCTGCCAAGCACCAATACCATGCTACGACATGTTTCACCATCACAGTCACTACCTCTCTAGTAGAATCAATAAAAAGGTAAATGTACAAAACAGGCAAATAATGGAAATAGTACAAGAACAGAATATGCACAGAAAAATCATGAGAATAATCAACAAATGAGCTCACCTTAAATAGAATAAGAATATCTGTGAACTATAATAATGTACCATGTCTTAAAATAAAGAGTCAAAGAAATCTCACTAAAGCACACTATCTCTACAAAATAAAATATAATCTCTAGAGTCTGAAGATGAACAACTACTGTTGAGCTCTATAAATAACTACTAATAAAATAAATAAGATGGATGTTAAGATGCGACTCCATCAACCTACGACACTCAGTTTACTTGACTCGTCTCCTGAAAAGAGGGGAAACAACGAGCGTCAAGTGCTAGCGAGATGATCTCTACCATCCCTAAGGGGAAGGGGTAGTAGTATATAAGAAAATACCGGTTAGTACATATAAGTATAAAGTCATCAACACTATACAAAACAATTTGGTATTTAGAGATTTATAACATGAGAATGGGTACGTCGATCGAAATAATACAAACAAGGAAACCCTCATGTATATATCTTGTATCCCAAATTATGAATTCCTAAATATCAATCTCAACTAAGAATAAAAATGTAAGTGAAATTAGTAATTAGAAATCCACAACTCAAGACTGGTACATCGAGCGAAATAATCCAAACAAGAAAACCCTTATGTATATACCATATATCTCGATCTATGAATCGCTAACTACTAACTTCATACCTATATATGAACAATCATCACATACAGAAATATTACAGCTTCTACCCTCAGTCATAATGAAATAATTTGTCACAATCTCAGACTACCCTCGGGTAGCTAGCACCATCATAAGGAAATATTATTCAGCTCAAACATTATAATATATCATGTCATGTATGTCATATATCCAAAGTATACCCTACTCATGGGTAAACTACATGGGATCATACTATAACCGCATATATGTTTGCATCTCTACTTGCAATAGCGATACTTTTGTAAGATTCTTATTCAATCACTCTGTGGCGATAGGTTTTATCTCCCTATTCCGACTACATGAAATAACGAAACTCTTGTAAGGTTCGCACAATAACATGTAGGTTCAACTTCCTTACTCAATCGTTCTACAGCAATAGGTTTTATCTCCCTATTACGAATATGCTTCCAAATGATCTACAATGGTGAATAGGCACATCAGTCCAACCCGAAAAAATACACCGATCACCTTTGAATATTTGGTACAACCGAGGTCTCATTATGGGAAAAACAATCAAATACTCCTAGTGTGGCACAACCGAGGTCTTATTACGGGATAAACAACCACACTGAGTATCCATAACTGATGAGCAATGCTTTAACATATGTTATTTCATTTCCATCAACTTAACGGGTGTCAAGTATCTTGACAATGCATGTCAATTCAATATATACTAAGTGTACATGTTAATTTAGCCCGAAAAAACTTATTAGAAACTCATTTAAAATTCTTTAAAATAGGGGAGAGGGATTAGCAAAGGTAAAACTCGCGTGAGACTTGTTTTAAAATGTGTAAGATAAATGCCAAGCAGATCTCCATGTTGTAAATCAAAAATCCCGCCTTAAAGCCTTTAATCTTTCTCAAAAATCAATTTAGGCTTTGTAGAAAAGTTTGGTGGCTGTTAGGGTTTCAAAAATCTAAAAGAATACTAAAAATCTCATGAACAATTTTATATATAGCAGAGAAAACAAATATGAGCCTCAAATACCCGAAACCAACTCAGATCAGAAAAAATATAAAACAGGTTCCGCGGTCGACTGTGGCGGTCGATCGGGCTGCGGTCGACCATGACGATCGATCGGACTGGGAATTTCAAGTTCCTCAAGATTTTGCCTTTGTACATATTTTCAACTCGTTCCATTGTCATATATGAACTTGTTTATACTCAAAATACTTGTTAATGTACTCATACACTATTTAATAATATTTATCTCAATAAATATCCACTTATAATAATTAATCACATATTAATTCAATTTAACAATTGTTAACTCAAATTTTCTAGGGTTTTACATGGCGACTATGTTGGAAATCTGCCATCCTGTGACTCTTTGGAACTCTGAGTTGTTGCCTGAAAGGAATTAAAAAATAAAAAGAGAAATAATAAGAGCGTCAGAACGCTACAGCAAGATCATCTCCATCCGACCCGAGGGAAAGGGATACTAGATATGATGGAGGATCTATCTACTAAGCATAGTCTACCTAGATCAGTTACCATGTATCTAATTAGAATTAATATTTAGAAACCTACAACACGAGAAGTAGTACGTCGAGCGAAATAATCCAAACAAAGAAACTCTCATGTATATATCATATATCTCAAATTATAAATAACTAAATATCAACTCCGAACTAAGAATAAATAATCTAACTAGAATTAATAATTAGAAACTCACAACACGAAACTTGTACATCAAGCGAAATAATCCAAATAAGGAAACGCTCATGTATATATCATATGTCTTAAATTGTGAATCACTAATCATCAATCCCAACTAAGAATAAAGGATAGCAATATAATAAAGTAAAATCATCACAATATCATACCAGAAATATGTTTCACTATCCTTTGAAAGATAATGTAAACAGCTGTATATAATCCTGTGTACTTACAAGAGTAAAGTACATCGGTCATATATAACTCAGCGATGAGTCTTGTTCATAAATAGTGTCCACCAAGACTCAGGTTATAAGATAATTATCACAATACAAGTCCTTGCAAATTTTATAATTCATCACATTATCATGCGTGACAGACTACCAAATCAGCATCCTAAAAGTGTACACGTCTCATTAGTCTTATCGTTGTAGGCGTATAAAATTACCTATAGGTCCCTTAGCACAGCTCGGCACAATAATTCGACAAATCAACGAACGTTCGAGTGACGAGGCGACGAGATCAACGAATTGTACGCAAGCAACGGAATGCGTTCACACGTAGAACCAATCTAACGGTTCGGAAAGTCAACGAGTCGTCCAACAACAAAATGGATTTGAACTCAAACACTGAGGCGGATTTACTGCTAAATGAAGACCCGGACTGTCAAATCAAAGTCCGGACAAACCAAACGAAGAACCGGAAGGTGGAAAATGACGGAAAACACCCCAAGGGGGCTCGGCAAAAACCGAGCCACCTCAGGGTGGCTCGGCCAAAGCCGAGCCACCCTGAGGTGGCCGCCCAGATCTGTGCAAAATGCACAGATCTGGTTGCCTATAAATAGGGGGTGTGAGGCATTGTTTTAGGGGACTTTTGGAGAGCTGAAACTCTGCCGGATTGAGACCTCGTGTTAGAGTTTTTGAAGGGTTGAAGACTTGGACGTTTGGATCTGATTCTTGGCGAGCACCCGCACCACAAAAGGTAGGAGTTCGAGAGGATCGAGATCTCAGATCTACGTCGATACACTCCGGATCAAAGCTTGGTCTTTGATCCCGAGATTCGAGCGGTTGTTTCCTTGGTGAAACAATCCCTCCGGCTATTATTTCCTTGGTGAAATAATACCCGTTATACTCCGTAGATCTGCTTGGATCCAGATCTCGCGGTGGTCAACAGAACAACCATCGGCGCAGGCAAACGACCCATGAAAGCGAGTGACCGGATAACAGGAGCTCGCGATTTGTTCGAGAAAAGAGAAAAGTTGTAATTTTTGTTTCTTTACTTTGATTTTCATTGTAAACCGGATCTTATAAAAAGACCGGATCTTTCTGTAACGCATAAAGTTGTTCTTTAAGAGTACAATGACGTCATCAATGAAGAAAGCACCAATTTTTCCCGCGAACAATCTGGCGACCACAGTGGGAGCCGCCGATCTCGCTGCCGAGATCGGAGCGTCGTAGTCGCGGATCTCGATCCCGGTCGTGGAGGAGGTCGAGTATGAGTTCGACCAGCAAAAGTACGAGGAGTACGTGTCCTCGTCCGGATCTACCTCCTCCCCCAAGTCCAAGAAATCCCAGAAGTTCTCCTCCAGGAGAAAAGTCCGTTGGTGCGAAGAAGTTGAAGCCACCAACGATAACCTCACCCCGATCGACGCCGAAGTTGCGTTGGGTGAAGTCCTACCGGCCTCTAAGCAGGTCAAATCCACCATTGAAGGCGTAGTGGCTCCCTCTAAGAGAGCTCGCCAGAGGCAGCGTCAACGCCTTGCGAAGCAATTCGCAAAGGCCATGGAGTCCGTTGACGGGGTCCGCTACCATGCGGATCTGAAGAACAAACGAGGCAAACAGCCTCAACAACAAATGAAGGGTGGTTCCTCCAAGCCATCAACTATGGAGTGGGTCCGTGTCAAACGGAACCGCTCGACGCTGGAGGAGCGTATCCGCAAACGCCCGCATTATCGGCGCAAGCACGGGCCAAAGCTGAAGAAGCCCGTCGGAAGCTGCAGAAGGAGGTGGTCAAGAAGCCGCCATCAACTCGCAGGGTTTGGAGGCCGAAGTCTGAAGCGGCGGTTCAGACCAAGAAACAACAACTGCAGCCTCTAAAGATTCAACCTCCGGCGAATCAACCCAAATCGCCGGTGATTTCCGCAACTGTTCCGGGAGATCCCGCAGGACCACCCCAGAAGAGGAAATCAGTTTTGGAGCGTCTCGGTCCACTTCCCAAGGAACAAGGCAAAGCTCCAGTTCAGGAACGCTTGGGGCCAATGAAGAAGTCCCAAACAATTCAACATGCTGGGGGTCACCGCAACCCTCAACATTTTGAGAAGATCGTGGCACCCAAGCGCACAACGTTGTGCATCGAAGTGCAGGAGCCCGCTGAAGATTCACGCCCACAAAGGCGCGTTTCGAGGCGTGTGACTCTGGAAGGCCCAAAGAAGGCGATTCATCCTCAGAAGGAAACGTTGTCGTCTGATGACGATGACGTTATACATGGGAGATCGTGCCAACACACAATAGGTTGCTCCGACCTTCAAACGGACGAGCTGTACTATCGTGATGGGAGCACGAGTAAATTCAGAAAGAGAAGTCCTCGAAGGCTCGAAACGCAATGTCCTTGTTCAAAGCTCATTCGGGCAGTACTGTCTGAATGCAACTGCGTCAAGGCAGTCCCTGAGAGAGTTTCTGTGTTCGAAAGACTCAGCACTGGAACGCCAAAACCAAGGCATAGGCGTTTCCAACGAAGAAGAACGATGGTCAAAGACGGTGAACATTCAAGGGTCACCGCCAATATGACCAGCACAGGAATATCGGCTCAGGATAACCCTGAGGCGATTCCAGAAATACCCCGACGTGTAACTCGTCTCCAATCCGGGGCTATCATTCGCGCAACGTATGGTAGGGTTCGAACAAGAGTACCTTCGGGAGATGAAGAATCAGATGCTGGCTCAGTAGTTGCGTCTGATAACACCGTGTCCAGTGAAGGACAACCCCGCGAGTCATTTATGATAAGCGCGGAGCAAGTGGCCAAGATGCTCGAAGATGCCATGGCCAAACAACAGGAAAGCTTTAGGTTTAAAATGCAGATGGCTATGCAGAACATGAGAGAGATGCATGACCAACAGATTCAAGCATTGAGGAACCAACAAGGCGAACCAAGTCGTCATAACCAGAACAACCTGGAAGATGAGGACACAAATGAAGCTCGTAATACCAATAACCCTCCCATCAATCTAGGGGATGGTAACGAGAATGCTAGTGAAGACACAGGTGAAAGCCTAAAAATTAAAAATCTTGAGAGCAAAATCAATACATTGATTTCTGTTCAAGAGACGAAAAAGACGGGCATTCCTTGTCCATACCCAAGAGAGTGGGAATCAATCCCATATCCGGCGAAGTTCAGTCTAATTAACTTCACGCCGTTTAATGGGATGGGTTCACCCACTCAGCATTTGATTTACTTCAAATCGCACTTGGGAGTCATCTATGGTAATGAGCCTCTGATGGTGCGGTCATTCGTTGGCACTCTTCGCGGAGCCGCCTTCGATTGGTATCGCCGCCTCAAGCCAGGAAGCATAAACTATTGGGACGATATGGAGACTAAGTTCCTAATGAATTTCTTCGACGACGACACCGAGATCTCCATCAGATCGTTGCTCGATGAGAAACAGAAAGACGGGGAGTTAGTCGACACCTTCTGTAGGCATCAAAAATTGCCGATAGGTCCCCACTCACAGCTCGGTGTTAACAAGCGACGACTGAACGTCATTACCCTGTTCACAAGAGCTCAAATGACACCGGTGAGCGACTGAAGCAAACCGACGGATTACGTGAGCCGACAGAATGTCAGAATAACGAAGATACGGGTTGACCGAAAACCCCGCGATCACCGCAATTGGGCCAACGCCCGCCATGCCCCGATCACCCCACTGATAATCCAACCATCGAGGCCTACAGGGCTCACCGTCACGATTCCAACACGTCCAAAATTACTCAAATCCGAGTTCGGACGAAAAGTCAACGGCAAGTCAACGGCGAGTCAACGGCGGGACAACGGTGGCGTCTCAACTAACATAAAACACCCCGGGGGTGTCTGAAAAAACCCAAGACACCCCAAGGGTGTCTCGGAAAATCCAAGACACCTCAAGGGTGTCTCGGATTTTTTGAGACACCCCACGGGGTGTCCTTGGATTTTTCAGCCACCCCCCCTTTGTTTCCTATAAATAGGCCCTCTAGGCCTCCATTCTCTTGGCTCGGATTTTTGGAGAGGAATTTCTAGTCTTGGGTTTAACCTCGAGATCTGAAATTTTGGAGAAGAGCAGCGAAGCCCTGCCGGATCGAAGAGCGAGAGGTCTTCATCTTGTCCTTCATTTACCCCTTTCTGTCCTTAGTATTGCCCATTAGCGGTGACTACTAAGAAGAGCTAGTGCCTCGTTTAACCGAGGCATAAGCTTTAAACTTCTAAGATCTCACGCGGATCGACGAAGTTCTGCTTCTATATCCCACGCGGATAGACGAAGCTCTGCCGGATTTTCCCGGAAGGATCTTGAAGAGTCGGCGGTCCACGGATATCGACGTCCCCGTCACA
>BQKN01044232.1:0-11240 GCA_022839385.1 Asparagus kiusianus
AGCAATGACGTCATCAATGAAGAAAGCACCAATTTTTCCCGCGAACACCTCTATCGTGGTAGGATCGACCATGGCCATATTCGACATCAAGCTTTTGAATATTTTTCCAAGGCTAACATCTGAATCCTAATCGGAAGAATCAGAGGAGTATCCATCCTTATTTGGTAATTGATCGAGGACTTGCCAGCAACGTTCTTCATCGGATGAAGAAGCGCAGCCTAGGCTCCTTTTATAGCCATAGTAATTATCGGATTTTCCTTTCGGTACATAGGCCGGACGTGGTGGGACTCGTGGGCCTCGACCAAAACAGAGACCTTCTTTAAGAGTGAAATTATATCCCCATTTCTTCATTAAATCACGCGATTGTTGACTATATTTGGAGAGGTGAGGTTCGGGTTTCTCTTCGTCGCTATTTTCATTCAAAAATGGATTTGACGATGGGAACGTCTTCCCTTTGCTGAAAAATAAATCCTTACCACACCCTGCCTTGGCAGGAATGACGAGGGTTGTTCCAAATGAGCCTTGAACATGCTTTGATGTTAAGCAGGACGATTGAAGTGGCATGTGTATGTCAGGGTTCTCGTATAATCCCTGCATTACATCATCCAGACATGAAGAGTACTCTAAGTCATCGTTTATTACTTCTTTGGCAAGTTGCCAATTACAACTATCGTCTGATGATTCATCATAGTCAGGACTGATTACAAAGGGTACAATGTCATTCAATACAAAACTACCATTGTAATCAAGCCTAGCTTCGGTATTGGCTTCCTCTCCGCTGTTTGTGCCTTAGGCTGATGATTCAGTGTCGGATTCAGCACCATATAGAAGGGAATCAGTAAAATAATTTTCTAACCCCTTAAACGGTTGCTTATCCGCGACCACCGTCCTTATATCATTATTAGCGTCTACATATTTTATACACTGATGAAGAGTGGAGGGGACTATAACATTACCATGGATCCATGGTCGACCCAATAGTAAATTATAGGAGGTTTCAACATCGATCACATAGCGCATGACCTCAGATTTTAAATCTCCAAGTTAGCATTTTATCCGGATTTTGCCCAATGGTCTGGACCCGCTGGTATTTAATCCGTAAATGATGGTGCCTGTCGAAGATAACCTGCTTGAAGGGATCCTAAGATTGTACATCAGTCGGAGTGGTATGATGCTGACAGCGGAACCCGGATCGACTTGGATCCGGTTGACAACGCTGGAGCCTATGTATTGATAATCACATTTTATTACAATTTTATACCATTATTATCTATTTTATATGAATAAATATACTACTAATAATTGCTTTTATCTTTAATTGCAGGTTAATGAAGAATAAATCTCAAACTCCCATCTCTCAACAAAGACCCTTGCGTAAATGAAGAAATAAGAGAAATTCAACAAAGACTTAGTGAAATATTTGAATTTTTGAAGGACAAAAGCCTATTTTGTTCCGTTCCTACATGAATTATCCTCTGAGATTTTGATAGCTTGAAGGCCCAAAAGCCCATTACACCCATGAGTCTCCAAGTGGACCGGCTGCAGATTTGTTTAGAAAAAAAATAATTAGGCCGGACTTAAGTCTCCAAGTGGACCGGCTGCAGATTTGTTTGGAGAAAAATAAAATGGGCCAGAATTGCTTTGTATTTGGAAAACATTAAATGGGCCGACTTTGCTTGAAGCTCTTCAATTCTCTTTTGAAAATCAATGAAATCCATGGGCCTGATTTGCTGCAGACCGGACTTGATCAAATGAAACCGAAATTGATTGCTGCAGCTGAATTCAAAAGGACTGGACTTTCATTTTCTTTTATCAAATGAAGCATGAAATTTTTGATTGCTGCAACTGAATCAATGTGGGCCGGACTTGCTTGTTCATTTTCTTTTTGGAAAATCAAATGAAGATTGGGCTAGAGAAGAACAAAAAGCAAATTCGAAGGTGGAGATTGCTTTGCTTGGGGCTCAAGACAAATCCAATGGCTCATATTCATTGATGATTACTATAAATAGGGGTAGAGAGTGAGGGGTTAAGGGTGTGAAAAATTTTATAACTCCTTTTGGAGAGGAGGGCTACTCTTAATTGAGAATGTCTTCCAAAAATTGTAACTTTAGTTGCAATTAATAAAAATAATTTTTCTCCTCTTTAAATTTGTTCTTTCTCCTCTTTGTTGAATGATGAGGATCGAGATGAAGAGCAAATTGAAGGTTTGCATTTCTTTTCTCTTTTATTTCTTTTTAGTAATTTTTTTATTATTGCTTATTAGTTAGATTTAAATTCATGCTTGTAGTGTAGATTTATTTTCTTATCTTTTTATTTCTTTTTGCACTTTAATTTGTAGAATAGATTTATTTTCTTGTATTTAATTTTTGTAATATATTTTGTAGTTTAGATTTTTATTTTCTTTGTAGTTAGATTTATTTCTTGTTCATAGTTTAGATTTTTCTTTTCTTTTTATTTTTATAATTAGTTCTTTTTCTTGTTTTTATTTCTTAAAGATGTGAATTTAATTCTTGTAGGAAGTTTAGAATTATATGAAATTAGTCTAATTTTCTTTATATTATATGAATTATTCTCTTGTACTTAAAATGTTCATGTTTAGGATAATCAACTAGAGAACTAATCGGTAGAAGAAGAATTTGATAATCTATGCTTATCTTAAATGGTTTGATAGATTATGTTTATGAATTCTAGGATTATTATCATGTTGTTGTTCTTATCATGAATAGTAATTTTGACTTAGATGATAATTTGATAGGTTATGCTTATCTTAAATAGTTTGATAATCTATGCTTAATAAATCTAAGTTGAAATATGATAAAAAAAGAATAGTTTGTATTTTGTAATTGGATAGTGGATTATATTCTAGATTTCTTACCTCTTTTGAATCCTCCATCTTAACCTTCTTAAATTTTCTTTTCATTTTTGGTTTATTTCTTGATTTTATTCATTCATCTTTCTTGCATTGATTTCATTTATTCTTTAATTCTTCCTTCTCTCCTCTACAAATTTAATTTATTATCTTTTGCATATATTCACAACAATCACTCATCACATTCACACTTATTCTTTATTCCTAATTGTCATGCACAAAACATAAGAACCATTTCTAATAATCTCTTAAAATCACCTTCCTCGTGGGATCGATATTTTTATACTATAACTTGATCAATTGTGCACTTGCAATTTTGGTACATAATTATGCCGCATCAAGTTTTTGGCTCCGTTGCCGGGGAAGGTGCTAAAATATGATTTTATTAATTTGGTTCTTTAACTTGTGTATTTTTCTTGTGAAGGAACCACTTGGAGCTTAAAAATCTTGGATTGAAGATCAAGAATTTGGAGCATTGCTTTCGGGTAAGTCTCCTTTCTAGTTTTCAATTCCACCCTCTTTAGTTAGCTTCACAATTAGAGATAATTAGGATTTAAAAAAAAGATTTTATTTTTGTTGACCATAATAAAATCTACCTTTCACTTGGACATTAACTAACAAGATAATAAATTCAAACATGAGCCATCTTCTCACATTTGATTGTTGTTGACCATAATTAAAAAAAAGATTTTCTTTTTATCATCCCTTTTAGTCGCTTTTAATTTCTAGGGTTGCATTTCATATAGTGTAGGAATTCACCAAAGTGATTGTAGCACTTGATTTGGCACACACTTAAAACATTCTTAAGGGAAAAACCCCAATCAAGATAAGGTAAGGGATTTCATCACCCTTCTCTTAGCCTACAAATTACTAATTCCTCACTTCACAAACCCAAGCCTTCTAAAACTCATTAGACGTTGGCCCCTAAGGACTCGAGCTCAATAAGGAACAAGAAATCCTTAAGCGAACCGGTTTAAGTTTTCTCAGAATAGTTGGTGTCTAAGGCAAGGTTTAGGGGTTGCGTAAAGTGCTCCGCAAGGAAAGAGGTACTTAATTGATCTTTGATCAACCTCTAGTACTATCCTTACCTGGCTAACTACCTGGGTAAAACTTTGATCTTTTCACTGTAGGAGTTTTTGGTTAGGAGCTGGTCTAGTGGAGTTAGGCTAAACCCTAGAATTAGAGTTGATTGAAAAGTGATTGCTTTGATTTGTTTTAGTTAGGATTTTTCTTTATCTTCTTATTAAAAAAAACTAATTTTCTTTCTTTCCTTTTAAATAAAAAATAAAAAATTTGTTTTGGTGTATGCAAATTTGGGTTCGGGATAATTTTCATCGCTTAATCCGTGTTGAACCAATCCAAGAAATGGCAAATCAACCAGTTTTTTAGGATATGTGTTACCCTACCAGAAATGCAATTCCATCTTGCATAAGACTCCCCGAAGTAAATGGAGCAAATTTCGAGCTTAGACCGCATTTCATAAACATGCTTCCCAAATTCCTAGGTAATGAAACAGAAGATTCATATATATTTATCTCGGAATTTGAGGAAGTATATATTATGATTAAAATGAGGGAATTAACTGAAGATGCGATTAAGCTTAGATTTATTCTATTTGCTCTTAAGGACAAAGCTAAAAAATAGCTGTACAGCTTACCGATAAATTCCATCTCAACTTGGGAGGAATTTGTCACCGTTTTTCTCAAGAAATTTTTCCCTATTCACAAAACGGTAAAGCTTAGGAACAGCATTCAAAACTTCAAAATTATCCCAGGGGAGCCATTCTGGAAATATTTCGACCGATTTAAAGATCTTTTAATCCAATGTCCTCATCACGGTCTAGAAAAATGGCGACTGTACCAAGTCATATATGAAGGATTGGACTATTCTTCAAAAACATCTTTAGAATCGATGTGTCAGGGAGATTTTATGAGAAAAAACGCAGATGAAGCTTGGGAATTTCTAGAGAGTTTATCCGAGAAAACAATGCAGTAGGAAAACTATGATGACAGGGTTTCATCTGTTCCCCAATCTAAGTCTAGTGGTTTTTCCTTGGAGTCAAATATTGCTTCTGAAGCACAGATGGCGACGATTATGCGGAGGTTAGAAGCCTTAGAAGTTAAGGAACGAGCTCCCGCTCAAATCAATCATATTTCTGCCCCGGGATGTCATAACTGTCAGTCTCCTATCCATGTTTCAGAGGAATGTCCTCTTCTAGGAAACAACCATGCATTAGAACAGATGAACACTGCATTCCAGCGTCCCAGAAATGATCCATTTTCTCCAACCTACAATCCAGGTTGGAGAAATCATCCTAACTTTGCTTGGAACCAAGGAAACTCTCCCGGTAATCAAAACTTCATTCCCGCGTCATGTAGGATCTGAAATAGATACACTTGAACACTAGAGGGGGGGTGAATAGTGTTCTTTTAAAAGTTATGCAAAGTATATTATAAATTGCAAAGAAAAATAACAATCTCAGAAAATCACAATCACAAACACAGGGATTTTATACTGGTTCCACCAATCCGGTGTACACCCAGCCCCCAAGCAAATCCCGCTTGAGAGTTTCGACTATGATTTTGAATAAACTTACAAAATCAAACGCAAACCTGACCAATTTGTAAGTCCCTGCAAATTGCAACACCAATTGATAAACACCTTGTCAATTTGAACACCAATCTCTACACCAAGAGATCAACCCTCTCAAACCCGAGAGAAATCCTTTTGAAGTAAGAACACAATTGATCCTATAAGCCTTGAATGTGTAATGAAATGCAGCAGTGGCTTAGGATTCTTTTAATCTCTGTAAATTGCCTAAATGATAAGTATTTGATGAATGTTTAAAGGCAATTTCAGAAACTTCTCTTTTTCTCAAAAATCTGAATGTTTTTCACTTGAAAAATTACACAAAGATCAAAGCTTATGGGTGTGTATATCTCTGTAATTTTTCTGAACAAATAACCTATTTATAGCCCTTGAAAAGACAAATTTTTGAACTTTAAAAACGTTTAAAAACGGCTATAAACAGTCACATATTCAAACTTTAAAAACTAGAAAAACTGTATCTGTAGTCGACTACTATTGACATTAGTCGACTACACTGAGTTCAAACAGACTCTGTGTTTTCGGAAAATTTTCTCAGTAGTCGACTATAATGTTCATTAGTCGACTACACTGTATTTTGACAGAAACTGATAAATTAAAATTTGAGTTTAGTAGTCGACTATTATGTTAATTGGTCGACTACACTGTAAAATATCAGAAACTTATGATTCTGTCAAACACCTGAGTAGTCGACTATAATCACAATTAGTCGACTATACTGTAAATTGACAGAAACATGTATTTGAGTTTTATACATGAGTAGTCGACTACTATTCTAATTAGTCGACTACTAAGAGTAAAAATTCTGCTATAAAGAGTTTTTATAATCAAGTTTTAACTATTATTCTAATGGTTAACATAGGTGATTTCTATAGTTAACCAACACACTAAGCCTGTGTTAGTGTGTTCTAAAATTGTGTGTGTGTGCATGTGTGTGATCAAGGCTTGTACAATAATTCTAAGTAAAGAAAATATAAAATAAATTATCTCATTTGTTCTTTATTTTCTTCACTTCAAAATGCCTTGAAATCAACTTGCACTTTTCACATATTCTGATATTGAAATCTGCATATAAAAGTTAGTGCACACACATTGTATAAATTATTATCATCAAAACACTATCATGGAGATATGATATTCAACATTCTCCTCCTTCTTGATGATAACAAATAATTTATGCTAAGGTATGTATTTTATAATCAGGTTAAAAAACATAATGAAATAACCATACTTACTCCCCCTGCATATAATACTTACTCCCCCTGCATATATGCAATTTAAGTCTATAACAGTACATATCATAAGTACATAACATAAGTACGTAACATAACTATTTCTCCCCCTTTGTTATCAACAAAAAGAGGAAGCTAAACATGACATTATTTCTTCAACATGAGCTAAAACTTCAAACAGATCATCCAGGTTATGAACATAGTCCATAACTTCACCCATCCAAATAGGTAGGCAAAGACTTTTCATAAAGATCAAAAGTTTCACAATGTTCATCACCATGATCTGTTTAAAATATATAGCACATGCATTATCTAACCAAACATTATCATAAATAATAGAAACACATAATTAACATAAGTGACATAGTAGCAACATAAGAAACATATTACATAAGTCCTAACAACACACAACCACATAGTTTTTGAAACTTAAACATAATAACATAATTGTTTTGACACATAACATTAAAACATCTTAAGGTGCTGGAGGAGGTTGCTGTCCTTGAAAATATGTATTAAGCTTTGTGTCCAAGTCTTCAAACTTCTTGATTAGCTCTTCTTGATTACTAATGATGTATGAATTTTATGCATATAGAGCTCTTTGACCAGTTTCAAGTTCAAGGATACGTGCACTTAAAGTGTTGTATTGCACGTCTGAAAAGCAAGAGGGTTCTGTAGGAAATGGTGGTGGTTGACTTGAAGAAGCTCCTGCTTGAGTTGAAGATTGTGGAATATCTTCTTGATGAGGTTCAGGTTCATTTTGAGGATTTTGTTCTTGAATTTTAAAGTTTATCAATTTCATCCTAGTTAGGGCATTAGAGTCAAAAAATTTAATAGAACGGACAATAGAATTTTCAGATTGGAGATCTACATGGAATTTGTCAAAGATTTTAGTTAGGAATGCACCATAAGGTAGAAATCCTCTTGGAATAGTCAAAAGATTGGCAAAGTAAACTTCAGCCCAATTAACTTGTATATTTTCCATTATAGCATATAAAGCTTTTGCTAAATCTAGGGAAAGGAAATGAAAACTTCCAGTTTTTGGAAACAAGTTATAGGCTAAGATACGAGCAATGAACCTAGGAATTGGACGAAGTTTGTTTGAGTTGTTTAATGGTTTGCCATATCCAGGAAGAAATATATGATTTGACAAAAGTTCTGAATCATTCATTCTAACAGACCTAAGAGAAACTCATTGATAAGGAATATTGAAGATTTTACCAATTGACTTTGTAGTTAAGTCAATCTCTATTCCTTTAACAAGAGTTTTTAGTTTTTCCGAGCCACCAATAGTTCTCACACGTTCTATATTAGTATAGAACAGTTGCACAAGAAACGGATATGTGGGTTTTCTATTTTCAGCAGAAAATAACTCAAGCAATCCCACATTTTCAAAATATGAACCAAAGTTCCAGGGTATAAAATCATCAAATTTCACAAATCGTCCTGGAAGAACTTCAAAAGCTGATAATTTGTTAAATTCTTCTAATAAATCAGGACTTTTTAAATATATGATGATTTCATCATTGACAGAGGTATGGGTTTGCTTAGCTTTCTTAGATCTAGACATGATTAGATAGATAAATGACAAAAGATGTAAAGATGAAGTTTAGAAGCAATACCCCAAACTGTAGAACCCTAGATTAGTTGACTATAGCCTGGATTGGTCAACTACTTAGCTTGACGACAGGTTGACAGTTTTGAGAGATTTGAAGAAATTTATGAACAAAATTGAGAAAAGAGATGAAGCCCTAACCTGGAATCGATGACTCTGAAGAAGAGAAGATGGGGTTTCGGTTTTGGGTGTAGTTAGATGGTAATTTTTGTTTTTAACTTTATCTTTTAAGAATAAAACATTATGTATGGTTGAGAGTTGATAGAAAATTAAGTGTAGGGTTAAGATTTGATCTTAAATGTATGGTTAGGATTGATGGAGTTAAAAAAAAATGGTTGTGATGAATTTTACTTAAGTGAAACGGGTATGGGTATTGGGTTTTTGGTTTGAAAATCCAATAAGCTTTTAAAAACTGTAACACTAAAAATACAGGATCAGTAGTCGACTAATAGTGAGAGTAGTCGACTACACTGTATTCGACAGAAAGATGAGTTTCAGTTTTTAACTCAGAGTAGTCGACTAATCTGTATTGTAGTCGACTACACTGTAAACAACAAAAAGTTGATTTTTAAGATTTTAACATTGAGTAGTCGACTATAAAGGTAAGTAGTCGACTACACTGTAATTTTCAGGAAAATTTATTTGTACTGCTTGTGCATGTAGTCGACTATAAGTCAAATTAGTCGACTAATTATAGTATAAATGTATATTTGTTTGTTTTAAAAATTAATTTAAATCTTCAATTGAACATATACCTAATTCCCTTCTTAATTTAACATAAATTTCTTCTTTTAGGGGTTTTGTTAATATATCTGCTATTTGTTTATCTGTAGGTATAAATTCTAATGAAATGTCACCTTTAAGCACATGATCACGTAAAAAATAATATCTAATATCAATATGTTTTGTACGTGAGTGTTGAATATGATTTTTAGATAAATTAATTGCACTAAAATTGTCACACATAATAGATGATATGGGACAATTTATGCCATAATCAGTTAAAGTTTGTTTCATCCATAATATTTGTGCACATGCAAGACTTACAGCAATATATTCAGCTTCAGTTGTTGATAATGATACTGAATTTTGCTTTTTACTAAACCAAGATACAAGTGAATGTCCTAAGAAATAGCATGTTCCACTTGTACTTTTTCTATCAGATTTACATCCGGCAAAATCAGCATCACTATATGATATTAAATCAAAAGAACTATGTTTAGGATAAAATAAACCATAATTTATAGTATCTTTAATATATCTAAAAATTCTTTTTACTGCTTTAAGATGTGATTCTTTAGGATTAGATTGAAATCTTGCACATAAACATACACTAAACATTATATCAGGTCTACTTACAGTAATGTAAAGAAGTGATCCAATCATACCTCGATAGAGCTTTTGATCAACATTCTTACCATTTTCATCTTTGTCAAGTGATATAGTGGTGCTCATTGGTGTTGGTTTGCTTGATGAATTTTCCAATCCAAATCGTTTGAGTAAATCTTTTGCATACTTGCTTTGATTGATGAATATTCCTTCTTTCAATTGTTTAATTTGTAGTCCAAGGAAGAAATTTAGTTCACCCATGTGTCTCATTTCAAATTCATCCTGCATAGTCTTAGCAAATTCTTGACAAAGATTGTTGTTAGTAGACCCAAAAATAATATCATCTACATAAATTTGAATTAGTAATATATCTTTGTTTATTTTCTTAATAAATAATGTTGAATCAACTTTTCTAATTTTAAAACCTGAAGTTAAAAGAAACTTCTTTAATCTATCATACCAAGCACGAGATGCTTGTTTAAGACCATATAATGCTTTCTTAAGTTTAAAAACATGATTTGGAAAACTTTCATGTTCAAAACCTGGAGGTTGTTCTACAAAAACTTCTTCTTTTATGAAACTATTTAGAAAAGCACTTTTAACATCCATTTGAAATAATTTAAATTCATAAAACATGCAAATGCAAGTAAAATCCTAATTGATTCTAATCGTGCAACAGATGCATAAGTTTCATCATAATCAATTCCTTCTTCTTGATTATAACCTTGAGCAACTAATCTAGTTTTGTTTCTAACAACTTGGCCAAATTCATCTAATTTGTTTCTAAAAATCCATTTTGTTCCAATAATGGATTTATTTTGAGGTCTAGGTATAAGATCCCAAACATTGTTTCTAGTAAATTGATTAAGTTCATCTTGCATAGCAATTATCCATGAATCATCAAGAAGTGCTTCTATTATATTTTTAGGTTCAATAATTGAAATAAAAGCATTATGAGCAATTAAATTAAAATGAGATCTAGTAGTTACTTTACCTGAAATATTTCCAATAATTAAATCATGTGGATGATTTCTTACTTCTACAAAATCTTTAGGTAAATCATTTTGTATTTTACCATCTTTTGTAATATCTATCATAGGAGTATCATGTATAGAATCAATTACATCATCATCATTATTTAATATAATAGGTGTTTTTGAAAATTTTTTATCAAAAGAAACATGTAAGGATTCTTCAATAACTAGTGTTCTTTTGTTATATATTCTGTATGCTTTACTATGATTAGAATATCCAACAAAAATTCCTTCATCGGATTTAGAATCAAATTTATCTAAATTATCTTTTGTGTTTAAGATAAAACATTTACAACCAAAAACTTTAAAGTAAGATACTTTAGGAATTTTGTTATAAAATAATTCATAAGAAGTTTTCTTTAAAATAGGTCTTAATAAAACTCTATTTAAAACATAACAAGCTGTTGATACAGCTTCTGTCCAAAAATATTTAGGTAAATTACTATCACATAACATGGTTCTAGCACATTCTTGTAAAGTTCTATTTTTTCTTTCTACAACTCCATTTTGTGGAGCAGCTCGAGGAAAAGAAAAAGTATGTGATATACCATGTT
>BQKN01044238.1:0-17883 GCA_022839385.1 Asparagus kiusianus
TATATATATATATATATCAGGGACCCAAAAATAGGGGACCTGAGTGGGACATGTGAGGTGTCTCCTCCATGTCCCGTGATGCACTGTTTATGAACAGTGCATCACGAAACATGGAGACGACACCTCATCTGTCCCACTTAGGTCTCCTATTTTGAGGTCCCTGTAGCAGCACTCATTGTTGAGATATTAGGTTTTTTTTAAATAGAAAATCTCTGTTAGTTTTTTAGTTAAGGATTTAGTCCCTTACTCATCCATGACTTCAAACTAGTATCTCAAATCTCTGTAATTACTTCTTAGTCCTTCAAAGCTGCAGTTATATTACAATATCATCCCTCTATTGGCTTTTCTGTTAGTTTCTCTAACGATGGTTGGGTTAACTCAACATTTGCAATTACCTAAAATACCCTCTCTAGTAGACGTTCAGAGGGAATATTACCCTGGAAAGAGCTCTGAAATGGTTTTGGGGGTGCCCTTGACTAGTGGGGAAGACGAACTATTTGCATTTGGGTTTTAGGACAAATGAATTGTGGATTTAAACATGCAAGAAGTGGTTTGATAGATTTTAAAATAAAGATATAACGGGTAAATACTCTCATTCTGTTAAAGATGACGAAGTATTCCCCTCAAGGTTCACATTACTAAACCATAGGAACAAAATTGCAAGGGGTATATATATATGAGGGACTTATGAGTAATTACTGAGATTTGAGAGACTAATTCATAATTATAGATGATTTAAGGCATGAATATGCAATTACCCCTTTAGTTAAATATACAAATTGAGATTGCTTCTGAACAAGATCATCGGAAAAGATAAAACACATGGTTAAACATAAATGACAGATATAACTCGAATTTTAGTATAACAAGTTAGATTTGAGGGGATACTCTTCTCAATTATCTAACTAAAGTTATGGGTGGAAACGAACCAAATAATTAACAAATAGTTCGAATAACTATTCGGTCATATTCGATTCAGTAGTTCATTTACCACTAAACAAATATTTTTTAGTATTCGAGTTTACTAACGAATAAAATTTAACCAGATGTATATTCGATTCATTTGTCTATTAAATATTCATTTAAATTTTAATCACGCTTATTATTTGTATTATTGTACATATGATGTCATATTTTTAATTTACTTACCATCTCTACTTAACTTTTATATACTAATTTTAAGACTTAAATAATCTTAAATCTATTTTTTTAATAAAAAATTTGATTTAAACATATATACATCATATATTAAAAAGGAATAACTTTTATTTATAAATTTTAAGATTATTTGAAAATCAAAATTTTTAGTGAAATAAATATACTTTGATATTCGATAAGTATTGGTGAATATTCATGAATATTTATCAAATACCAAGTATTCGAGTTCGAATTCGAAAAACTAGATATGTGAATATTAGAGTCTGCATTCGAATTCGATAATTTTAAACAAATACAAATACGAACACTGTTTGTGGGAAATTTGGAGAAGAAATAAGAATAAAATTTGTATTAATCTTCCTAACTGACTTAGAAAAAGAATGAATACAATCTCTCATTGTAATCTCTCTCTAATTGACTTAGGGGAAAAAAGAAATTATAACTCTTCTCTATCGGTATCCCGATTTGCAAAAGAGAGAAGGAAACGACGAAGATCCTTCCTTTTGTTTAAAACTGAGAAAATGGGAGCTTGATTCTTGTATCCCGTTGACGATCCGAACACCTCGCTTCGTGGAACTTGGTAGAACTCTGAACGAGTTTAAGAGAACTTGTGATGCAAGTTTAGAACTCTAAATGAGTTTAAACTCTATAAAAGAGTTGATTTCGGAAAGAAAATTAATCTTTTTAAATTTAACCGAAATGGTTCACAAGCCAAGGCCGAAAGCTCCAAGAAAAGCCTTCACAAAAACCTCCATAAAATCTAAGAAAATCAAGACTCCAAATGTCCCTCTTTGCCAAGATCTTTTTCTGATCTCCAGATGATCCAAAAATCCATTTTAAGTTGATTTTTTAGCTATTTATAGGGGTTTTAAGGGTGTAACTAACCCCTAAAATCGCTACTTAGTGGGGTTGTGATCCCCTCAGATCATGTAAAATGGTTTTGGAACCGTTCAACTCGTGTTTGAATAAGTCAAACGTGAAATTTGCGTTCTGGGAATGGACTCTACGTCTTGAACTTCGAACGTGGAGTTAGGCTTTGTGTTTGGGTCTGAAAACGCAGTGGTGAACCTTGCATTCTGTTCTTGGAATGCGGATGTGAACTCCGTGTCTTGAGTTTGGAATGCAACAATAAGCTTCACATTTTGTTCTTGGAACGCAGAAGTGAGCTCTGCGTCTTGAATCTGGAACGCAATGATGAGCTCTGTGTTTGGGCTTGAAGAGATCGTCAGTTGTAATCTCTTTTCTTAAGTTCTGCAAAGATCATCGTCTTATACTCCTTACATTTGGCTCTTTGAAATGTGAGAGTTATCAACTTGTAACTCTCATATATCGTGAAAGTTGTCAAATTGTAACTTTCATCTGTCGTTGTGAAGGTTGTTAGATTATAACCTCCATCGTTTGTGTTTTGTGGGGATCAGCTGTCTGCGGTAATTTTTAGACATCGTATTCGATTTGATTTGATCGTTTACCACCATTAACTAAAGTTATCTAAAGGGACCAAATTGCAAGTACCCTTATAAATTGAAGGACATATCAACAATTTTAAATTTGTGGATTAATATCAAACTAGCATTGTTGTACCTGCATATGCATGTGCAAAAGATAAAATATTTTTGATAAATAACTATATGTCAAAAGTATATGTGAGATCTTAAACCTGAACAAACTATCATTTTATTCCATAGGGGGGGGGGGATTTCAGTCATCCATAATATCATAATAGAGTGCATGCTAGTAATGCATAAAATTTATAATTTTAAAAGAAAAATCTTATATTTTCTACTTTGACATTTTTTAATCTTTATTGCCACATATGTTATTATTTTTACTTGAAGAAACTTATAATTTCATTTCTATTCCTTTTGGCATTGTATAAGGTAAAATATTCTAAAAACCAAAAGGATGGAGAAAGAAAAAGAAGAAAAAATAGTTGATGATATGAAATATTCTAGAAACAAAAAAGAATGAGAATGTGTCCTCTTTTCATTCAATTTTTTTTACCACCCTCACAATGTTCTTTATATTATAGTATAGATTTAAAATTACTAAAATGCCATTATATTTTGAATATGAGCTTTCATTATCCTTCAAACTTTTTGGTGCCCTCGCTTGGTTTTTTATAATATAGTTAGGGCATGTTTGGCGATCACTTAAAACTAGACTAAGTTCAAATCTGACCCAATTTTGAGAACAATTCTAATTGGAAAAATCGGGCTAGCTTTCTAAAGCTAGCCCAGTTTTTCTTAGGCCCAAAAAAGGCTTTAAATTAGTTCTATTTTGAACCACCTCCCCATGGTTCAAATTAGAACCAGTTTAGCTTAAAACTAGATCAAGACCAGCTTTAGCCCTATTTTCTACATTTTGCCAAACAGACCCATAGGGATGTGCATGGGCCGATTCGAACTTCGGGCTGTATTAGCCCAGCTCAGCTTGGGTCCAAACCTGGCCTGGCCCACATGGGGTCAAGCGCAACTCGGCCCATACTGGTGATGGTTCATTGGTCGAGCTGGGTTTTGATCTGGAACCAGGATTGAAGAAGTAAAGTCGGTCCATTCCAACCTAGGTTTAATTAAACATACTTACTTTTTTAGCAAAAATTAAATAGCCATCAGATAGCCAAGTATTCCTTCAAAGTCTGAACTACGTATATCTTTATATTTGTGATACTTTTTGTGTGAAGCTTATTCTTTGTACAACACACACAAAAAAACACACACACACAAAAACACACACACATATATCATTTTTAAAGAGTTTAAAATAGAGAAAAGAAAATAAATTAAATATAAGTTTATAGATATGAATACAAAGTTAATATTGTTTAGAAATAAAAAACTAGCAAAAAGTATTAAAATCCATGGGTTGACCCATAATCCATGGGCTCGGCTCGGCTCGACTTGCTCCTATATTGGTTGTGGGCCACGTTGGGTCCAACCTCTGACCTGGGATCAGAGAAGTAGGTGTAGCCCACTCTGACCCGCACGAGATTGAGTCAAATCTAGCCCAATCTTAAACTTTAGCGCTCCAGATCACGGGCCTAAACCGGCCCGCCCACACCCACCCCTACCCCCACCCCCCACCCCTAAGTGTAGTATAGAGTATAAAAGATTTGATGAACAAATGCCTAAGAGTGGGTTTGGGAGGCACGTCCATAGCACATGTAATTAGAAAGGTTAACATGGAAATAAAGGGTAATTTTATATAAAATATTGGCCTCTTGGTGATTGGTTCAAAGCAAAACCTTGGTGTGGTTGATTCAACGTAAGACCTGCTTTTAAGGTGATTTTGATATAAATTAAACTTTGTAGGTGGTTCTAATTGATCACCCTATTTTAACAATGGTTCTGAGGGAAAATCCCTTTTTTCTAAAGGAAAATTCTATTATATTTTTAGTTAATGGTTAATTGCATATTAGTCTCTTAATCATCCATAATTGAAATTTATCAAATCTTAGTATTTGCTCATTAATCCCTCAAATCTGCAGTTTTATTGTGATTTTCGTCATTCTGTCAGCTTTTCAATTATTTTCTGTAAGCATAGTTGGATTAACTCTTAAACCAACATCTCTAATTACCTAACTTCTCCTCTTGTATAGATTTAGAGGGAACACTACCATGGAAATGTCTCTGAAATTGGTTTTGCGATGTCCTTGACCATTAGATAAGAAGAGCTTTTTAGGTTGGGTTTTAGGATAAAGAGTATGGTTTAAACCTGCTAAGAAATGAGTAGATGAATTTCACATGTGAGTATAACAGCTAAATCTTCTCATTATGTTAAAGATAGCAAAATATTCGCCTCAAAACTCATGCTACTAGACTAAGCAAATATTGTAAGAGATATATAGATTTGAGGGATTAATGAGTAAATACTAAGATTTGAGAGGCAAACTGGCAATTAGGAATAATATAAGGGGCTAATATGCAATTACTGTTCGTGATTGTAGACGGTAAAAATTACCGCGGCGGATTAAGTGAACGAATTCGCCCACAGAACAGGACCACCCCCTCTTAAGCCACTAAGCGGATTCGCTGGCACGCGACTACCCCACGTTGGCCGCATACTCCAAATCGCATGAATCCGCCCGCAAGGAAGATACTCAAATCCGCCCTCGTGTGCCGAAGCCACTTGCAGGGAGCCACGTCCGCCTACGTAAGCCGAAAGCCAGGTTTCCAGGGACAAGCCTTCTCTGCCTCCCATGATGCAAGGTAAGGAGGCACAGTGCCCCAAGTTCGTCAGACGGCAGTCCGTAATTCAAGCAAACGAGACGGGCGCCGAACCGGCCTGTAGACTCATAAATGCAGGTCGCCTCACCCGTCAGAATGGGAGGCCGAAGCCATGACGCGCCGAAAGCTACCCAGAGCTTGCTCAGGCACGCAACGTCCATTCTCCCGCTCCTATTCAGACATAGGGTGAAGGGAGGAGGGGTACAGCACCTCAGGACCGCCGGATGGTCACTCGTTACCTCGCCGCACAAGTGAGCGGACGGTTGCCAGAGCCGTCTGCGTCCACATAAATGCAGCGTACCGCGTTCCAAGCAAAAGGTCAGAGCCACCGGCGTTCGATGAGATATCCAGATCTACTCGAGTGCCTGGCAGTCGCTGTCACGAGTACGAGGAGGGGCTTTCCCACTCCTATACGACGTGACGCGACCTGTAGCCCCAAAAACAACCGTTTGTTGTACAGGGGACAATAGGATGTCCTTGAACAGTGTATGGTCACATCCCATGGTTCAAGGGACAACCGAACTGTCCCTCTCCCACTTAAAAGAGCTTCCTACAGCAACCTAAGTGGAGATCGACAGATCGGAGAAAAACATCGATCAACAGGAGAATCGATCAACCCATCGGAAAATCTCCAAGCTCCGAGCTCCGATCGCCGGCGAACTAGAGGATTCGAACTCTTTCACCCAGAGCTTCTACTGAGTACTGAAGCTCTCCAACAACCTCGGTCGAACCGTCCAAGGGAAGCAGACCCGGCGCGAGCACCGGGCGAAGCATCCTGTAGCTACCGTAAAGTCCCCACAAATATAAACAAGGAGGGCATTCCCTCCGCTTCTGTTGTAATTCAGATTGATTTAGTTTGTAATAAGCTTTCTTATAAATACAAACGAAATCCCTCCCCTTTCCCGGGAAAATCAGAAATTTACACCTACAGAAGATGGCGACCACAGTGGGAGAAGCTGTTTCTTCAAACGAAATGGTGGTAGCTCAGTTCGACGAGGTTGTTGTTGGGACGACAGTGGAGTCCCTAGAAATCGAGTTCGATCAGGCCAAGTACGAAGAGTACTTGTCTTCCTCCTCTTCCGGTGGCGAAGCGTCCCGCAAGCGCCACAGAGCCCTGCACGGGAGCCGACCTCAGACGGCCAAAGCTCCTGCGCCAGAAGGCTCTACCGGAGGGAAGTCCACCCCAAACGCTCTCGAGGCCAAGTCCCATATCGAGAGCAGGGGGGAAGGGTCTACTAAATGGGTCGCCAAACGACCCTCAGTAGCACCTGTCCCGAAAGAGACATCAGTTCGTTCCGGCACAAGCCACCCTGCCGCTGCTCACGCAAGTTTTCCCCCTGCCGGGGGAACTAGCCAACGGCGACAGCAGACGCTTGTCGGGCAGAAAGCCCAAGCCTCCGCTTCACACCACGGTCTGGACCACCATACAGACCCGAGAAGCAAGAGGCGAGAGGGCGACTCGCCCAATATCGGAAGGCCCTCCAAATCAGGGGCGCCAACCGAGAAGGAGGGAACCACCCGCTCAGGTGGACTTCGCTTTTTAGGTCATATCCCTGACGCGAACAAACCACACCAAGTGAGTGGGCCTATCCAAAAAGGCGAATCCTCGAAGGCTGGCGAGCCTCGCCATGAGATCTTGGCGGATAAGCGCAAAGGCAAGGAGATAGGCGATGCGTCGCGAGCCAGCTCGTTCAAACAAAGGACTGAAACTCACCTACGCGCTAGAGTTCGCCCAAACGCGAAAACTCGCCCGTCAAGGCGAAACCGCCTAACTCCGACGCCGCAATATTCCACCCATTGTGCACCAGAGAGCACGTCCAGAGATCATTCGTGTGCTCACCCAGGTGATCCTTCCGATGCTGAGGGTTGTCACCAACCACCCACGGAAGATCTACGAGAATATTTAATTCGCAAGCGCACCATACACGAGGTGAACCCCCAGTGCCACTGCGAAAGGCTCATTCACACAGTGCTCGCCGACTGCCAATGCGTAGGAACGGCGAAACCTTCCGTGTTTGAGAGAATTTCTTGACAACCCTCTCAACAGAGTACCTCTCGTCGGAGGCGACGTCACCAAAAGAAACGCGCTACTGACGACCCAGAGCTCTCGTCCGTCACAATCAACATGACGGACAAGGGCAAGACGGTATTTTCCGATTCCCCAGATTCAGAGTCCATTCTGGGACTCAATCCTTGGTTCGCCCAACACCAGCCAGAGGGCATATACCAGCGTACCCGTAGTCGCAGAAGGATGAGGAGCGGGATTGACTACTCCGTCGTACCCCCTCCCTCCTACCGCGAGGACGAGGTTCACTCGGCAGCGGCCACGTCTCAAACTTCGCACTCAAGTCAGGACGCGAGGGCGTGGGTGCACATGACCGATCTTACCCATGACCAGACGGTCGCTCAAAAGCTCGAAGAGCAACAGGCGACCATCGACTCTCTGCGGGAGATGATGGAACAGCTTCTGAACAAGAAGAAGAAGAAGAAAAGAATCCAACGCCCCTTACCTCGGCAGACGGGGGATAGAGAATGGGTACCTCCTCACCGCCCGGCGATGGAAACGGAAGACGACGATAATCGACAATCCGATTATTCTTCCAAGACGTCGCTAGGGACGTCGCACACCGGGGATGGCACCCGCGACAAGAGGTTCGATGAGTTCCAGGACCAGCTCAACGCGCTGAAGCTTCAGCAAAACATGAACAAGCTGGGGGTGGTCCGCCCCTACCCTGTCGAATGGGACACGGTCCCATACCCAGCAAAGTTCAAGCCGATCAGCTTGGTGCAGTTCGACGGCAAAGGCTCGCCCTCGCAGCACGTCTACTACTTCATGGCACAAACCGGATTCCTTACTGGAAACGACGCCATTCTCACACGACTCTTCATAGGCACCCTCAAGGGGGTGGCCTTTGAATGGTTCCGCAAGCTGGAACCCGGCACCATCAAAGCGTGGGCCGACGTCGAAAAGCTCTTTTTAGCCCGCTTCTTCGACGACGACACCGAAGTATCAATGGCCACTCTCCTCGCTGAAAAACAACGAAAGTCGGAGTCGGTCAATGACTTCGTGAAGAGATTCCGGAACCGATCGGTCCACTGTCGGGATTAAGTTTCCGAGGCGACATTGATTGAGATGTGTCGCAATAACCTGTCGATCCATATCCTATCCAAAATAGGCGCGGTGGAGACCCGGACATGGAAAGAACTTGTTCGTCAAGGCGAACAAGTAGAAAACATGATCAAGAGGCTGGAGGCCGAAGAACCCCAGCCCAAGAAAGGAGCTGCAGAACCAGCCGTGCCAAAGAATCCCCCTCGAACAAGAGGAAAGGAGATCATGGCTGTTGACTCTGCTCCAACGCCAAAGGCTGCTCCGAGACCGAAGCCTAGGCAATTTGAACAACGCCCCCCACGGCACTATGACTTCAAAGAGGACCAGGTGGTGGCAACGCTCGATACTCTGCTCAAGAGTGGTCAAATCAAGCTGCCTGAGGCTACGAAGCCTGAGGAGGCAGACAAAACCGGTGACCCGACCTACTGCGCTTATCACCGATTCCTTGGTCACCACACAACCAAATGTTACGTCCTCAAGGACAAACTCCAGGCCCTCTACGATGCAGGGGTCTTGAAGAAAGAGAAGGTTCAAAAGCAGGTGACCACGAACATGATCACCTTGAGCTTTGGAACAGATCTCCCAGAAGTTCATGCTCCAGCGGGGGTGATTCCCATCCCTAAAGCGGTTCTGAGGGTCACCAATGACGATCCTCACAACCAGCGGGAGAAGGGCTTGGTACCACAGACCCTGCCATCGGGGCAAATAATGTGGGTCCACCCAGACCTCCTCAACGACGAGCAATGGACCGCGCGACCGCCGAAGGAGGCCAAACGAAAGCATTGCAACGTTGTCTCTGCCATTCCAGACGGAGACAGCCCAGCGATGGCCGCCCTTACCGACTCCGAAGAAGATACAAACGTCTTCGCCACGAGGGCTGGAAAAGAGTTCGCCAAAGAATACCCCGCGAGGGTAGAGAATGCGGCAAGACCTCCCGCGAGGCCAACCGCCACAACCCCTCCCAATCCAGATGCACCCAGCTCAAGCCGCCAACCTTTCCGGTTCAACGTGCTCGCACAACTGAAAAGCATCCCGGCGCGAATCACCATGTACGACCTCCTTAGACTATCCAGGTCAACTCGGGAGGCCCTACAGGAGACGTTGGCAGATTCAGAGGCTTTCTCGACCCATTTCTTAAAAGAGACGGAGGCGGAACAAGAATGTGCGAATTGTTGCCAGGTCTCGGATAGACGAGTCCCGTGCATCACCTTCACTCCTGAAGATATGCTCATCAAGAGTACGACTCACGATCGACCACTGTACTTCACGGGTTATGTCGGATCGGTGAGAGTGGATCGGATCCAAGTCGACCCGGGCTCCGCACTGAGCATCGTGCCTCTGAAATTGATCAAGCATTTGGGAATACCGCCGAAGCGTCTGTCCTCAACCACCACAACCATCTTTGGCTTTAACGCCACAGGGACGCGGCCGCTGGGCAAGATCCGCCTGAAATGCCGCATAGGCGACATGAAGACAGAGGTGACCTGCTATGTCATCGACGCCGAGCCTTCCTACAACATGCTCCTAGGACGCCCGTGGATCCATGGCAATCGAATAGTCCCATCCACTCTGCACCAATGTTTGAAGTACGTGGACGACTACGAGCGCGTGAAGACGGTGGTGGCCGACAGACAACCCTTCAAAGGCGTCGAAAACTACTTCACCGACTCTCTGCTGTATCAAGACTCCGTCGAACCACCGATTGAGGAGCCGGAAAGCGGCAACGAGACGGACAGCGAGCCTGAGTACAGCGATAATCTAATCTTAAATGATTTCGAGTCAATTGTAATTGGTTACGAGAGTCACCATGTAACCAACGCTGTTCAGGCGGGAAAGATTGTCGTCAATGAAAAATCCGACTTTGCTTATGTGTCGTCTTGTTCTACGTCTGAGGACGATGAACCCAACGACCTATGGTCGGAACTCTACCGAGATCCTTCCCTGCACATGCCGGTCTGCTCGTCGTACGCCGCGAAGGGGTCGCCGATTGCCTCGTCGCGAGCTGTATTCATTGTGCCAGCCCGAAACAAATATCGAAAAGATATTATTTTCGGCCGGATCGATCAGCCCTTGCGCACGCTCTGGGACGAGTCCGAAGACGAAGACCCAGCACCCCAGTTTTCACAATACAGTCGAATTGCAAGACGCATGATGAGCGACATGGGGTACGACCTCACTCGTCTAGAAGGCCTCAATTACGGCCGAGGACGCAAGACGGTCATCCGACCTGCTTACGTACCTAAGGGGAAACCCTCGAATTATTTTAACCGGACTAGGAGAGGCTTAGGCTACTCCTCCTCCTCATCCGACTTATGCTTCCACATCGACGAAGATTCCGACTATGCATGTTCAGGAGATCAGTCGTCGGAAACCTCGGCGTGGGACTCAGATGTCAGCGTGAGGGACCTATTCGATGGCCTCACGATCAACATGGCTACAATGGACCCTGCCGAGATGGCGACAGATGAACAACTCCCGCTCTATGACGAGACATGGGATCGCCATGTTAACGCCCAGTGGAGTAGTCGCTTCGAACAGCGAGAACCGCCCACTGAGGACGAAATCCTCCAAGTGAACATGGGCACCGACGAAAGTCCCAAGCCCATATTCATCAGTGGTAGCTTGCCTCCTCAAGAAAAGGAGGATCTCATCGCCCTCATACGAGAATACATCGACGTCTTCGCATGGAATTACGAGGATATGCCTGGTTTGGATCCGCGGGTCGCCACACATCGCCTCAACATCAGCCCAGACGCCAAGCCAGTCAAGCAGCAGCAAAGGCGGTTTCGCCCCCAGATCATGGAGGCGATCGAGACTGAAGTAAAGAAGCTCATCGAATCCGGCTTCATCAGAGAGGAACAACACCCCGACTGGGTGGCTAACATTGTTCCAGTGCTGAAGAAAAACGGTAAGATCCGCATCTGCATCGATTTCAGAGACCTCAACGCGGCGTGCCCTAAAGACAAGTTTCCCTTGCCCATCACGGATGTCATCATCGACAACACGTGCGGGTTCGAGAGGATGTCCTTCATGGATGGCTTCTCGGGGTACAATCAAATCAAAATGCACCCCGAGGACGAAAAACACACCTCGTTCAGAACCCCTATGGGGGTGTACTGCTACACCGTCATGCCATTCGGACTCAAGAACGCCGGTGCGACCTATCAACGCGCCATGAGTATGATCTTTCGAGAGCACCTACGAAAGACGGTGGAATGCTACGTAGACGATCTGGTCGTGAAGAGTCGCCACAAAGGCGACCACCTCCAAGACTTGAGGGCGATGTTCGAACTCATGAGGACTCATCAACTCAAGATGAATCCCACTAAGTCATTCCTAGGGATGGCTAGCGGGAAATTCCTCGGCTTCGTAGTCACGACGAAAGGGATCCAAATTGATCCAGACAAGGTGCGAGCCATCCAGGAACTTCGACCACCTCGGAACCTTAAAGAATTAAGAGGTCTCCAGGGACGATTGGCCTATATCCGAAGATTCATCTCAAACCTTTCGGGCAAGTGTCAACCGTTCTCTAAGCTTATGAAGAAAGGCACCTCCTTCGTGTGGGACGAGCCTTGCCAGCAGGCCTTTGAGGACATCAAGGCTTACCTTTCAAATCCGCCGGTCCTCGCTGCGCCGATTTTAGGGAAACCGTTTCTCATCTACATTCGGGCCATGGAGCACTCTCTCGGTGCTCTCCTGGCACAAAACGATGACGCCGGCCACGAGCAAGGCATCTACTACCTCAGTAGGACCCTGCAAGGCGCCGAACAACGGTACCCAATGGTCGAAAAAGAATGTTTGGCCTTGGTGTTCGCCATCCAAAAGGTGCGACACTACCTGGTTGGCCAGACAATCCACGTCATCTCACGAATGAATCCCATTCGAGTCTTTATGACGCAACCTGCGGCATTAAATTGGCGTTTAGCTAGGTGGGCGCTTCTGCTCTCCCAGTACGACATTCACTTCATGCCACAGAAGTCAGTCAAAGGGCAGGCCATATGCGATCTCATGGCCAGTCACCCGCTGGGAACAAAGACCGACTTGTTTGAAGACTTGCCGGACGAACCATTCGAAGTCAACGTAACCTCGTTACCGGATGTGTGGCAGATGTTCTTCGATGGCGCGTCGCGCGCAGCCTCGGATGGCTCTATTGTCGCAGGAGTGGGGGTGGTCCTCACTTCCCCGCACGACCACGTGCTACCACGAGCTTTCTCCTTAACAGAGCCATGTACCAACAATGTGGCCGAGTACAACGCATTACTCATCGGTCTTGAGCTGGCCAAAGAACTTGAGATAAAACATCTCGAAGCTTACGGCGATTCCCAGCTCATCGTCAAACAGATGACCGGCGAATATGAGGTTAGAAACGAAGACCTGATCCCACTCCACAAGGCGGCCGCCCGGCTAGTGGAATCATTCGAGAGTTTTCACATTGAGCATGTGCTACGTTCCAAGAACACACATGCGGACGCCTTGGCTTCTTTGGCGGCCAACTTGGCTCAACCATTCGGAACGATCCAATCGGTCACAGTGGTGAGCAGGAGGCTCTTTCGACTGAAAGACGCTCCAGAAGCAAACGCCACCCATCAAGTCTCCGACCAGCCCAGTGCTGAGGACTGGCGCCTCCCGATCATCGATTACGTTCTTTACGGTGTATTGCCCGAGGATGAAAAGGAGCGAGAGTCAGTCCGGAGACGTGCTACGAGATTCTACTACGACTCGACCACCAAGACGTTGTATCGAAGGTCATACGACGGTGTGTTGCTTCGATGTCTCTCGAAAGCAGAAGCACAGGAGGCTCTACGCAAGGCCCACGACGGCATCGGCGGAGCTCACCAGCCCGGACCCAAACTCTGGGATCGCCTACGAAGGACAGGCTACTTCTGGCCTGGGATGGTTCAAGACGCCGTCGCCTACGCAAAGCGCTGCCACGAGTGCCAGATTCACGCCAACTACATGCATCAGCCGCCTGAAGACCTACACCCAACCAAGGCTTCGTGGCCTTTCGAGGCATGGGGGATGGACATAGTCGGACTAATATCCCCGCCATCGGCGAGAGGTCATCGCTTCATTCTTGCAGTCACTGACTACTTCTCTAAATGGGCCGAAGCGGTCCCCTTGAGAGAAGTCAAGACCAACAACGTGATTAAGTTCATCAAACACCACGTCATTTATCGGTATGGCGTGCCACGACGTATCATTCATGACAATGGTACCCAGTTCGTCAGTCATGCATTCACCAGATTCTGTGACAAGTTCCGAATGCAGAACCTCTCTTCCACGGCCTATAACCCATCTGCAAACGGCTTGGCCGAGGCCTTCAACAAAACGATCATCAAGATTTTAACTAAGTTGACCTCAACCAGCAAACGTGACTGGAACGAGAAACTTGGCGAGAGCTTGTGGGCATATCGCACAACGGTTCGCACACCGACGGGCCACACACCCTATTCGTTGGTATACGGCTGTGAGGCCATACTACCATTAGAAATCCAAATTCCATCTCTCCGCGTCGCCTTGGCAACAGGGATGACGGTGGAAGACAACCACCGACAACGACTCGCCGAGCTCGAGGCGTTGGACGACAAACGGTTAGAAGCTCAACAGCACATTGAGTTCTATCAAGCGCGGATGGCTAAGGCTTTCGACAAAAAAGTCAGGCGCCGAGCCTTCAAGGAAGGAGAGCTGGTGTTAGCTGTTCGCCGACCGATGATTCTCACCTCCAAGAAAAAAGGTAAATTCCAATCCAAATGGGAAGGACCATTCGTAATAGAAACAGTCTATTCAAATGGCGCCTACCGTCTCGTCAAGCCAAACGGCGACAAGATCATGATGCCTATCAACGGCAGATACTTGAAGAAGTACTACCCTTAGTTCTTCTTCACAAACTCCCACAAGTACATGAGTATAAACTGGTTCTCAAACCCTCCAACTGGTATATGAGGCTAAACTGTCCCCACTCTACCCGCTATGGCGAAAGCCTCTGGCGGAATTCAATTCGCCTATCCTCACCAATAGGAGGGCGGATCCACTAAAGTCGTTCATATCACGACAAAACCAATCCAATTCGCCTATTTTCTCCAATGAAATGGCGGATCCACCAGGGTCATTCATATCACGACAAACACATCCTTAAATCGCCAACTCTCCTCAATAAGAGGGCGAATCCACCAAAGTCGTTCATACCACGACGAATCAAATCAACTCGCCAATCCTCTCCCAAAGGATGGTGGGTCCCCAAAGTCGTTCCAACCACGACATTCCCTGTCATGTTAACATTAAACCTCTGACAAGATCAACTCTCCAATCCTCTTCCAAAGGATGGTGGGTCCTCAAAGTCGTTCCAATCACGACATTCCCTGTCACGTTAACATTAAACCTCTGACACAATCTACTTACCAATCCCCTCCATAAGAGTGGTAAGTTCCCCCACAGTCACTCCCATCGTGGCAAAACCCTCATCAGGTTAATGATCACCTCTGATGGTTGGTGCCGTTATTCCAGCGAATAACATAGCCTAAGTAATAGCCTACCACGCGACGTGTTATTACTTCTGTCAAATAGTCACACTCCTACGTCCCTGAACTATTTGGCCTATTCCAGCTATCCTAACATTCCCTTAGGGTAACTGATGGGTAGCGGCCTACCGCGCGAGGGTCCATACAACAATCGAGCGTCACATTCCTACATCTCTGACGATTCGATTATCATCTGTCGCCGCCTATTCAGACGACGACGACTGTCAAGAGCAGTTCGGCAGATGACAGCTCTGCCAATTCCTCAAGCGACAGCTTGCCGAGTGGCAAGTCGAAGTTGAGTCCTTCACTCGACCGCAGCAGCGAACGACTGTTCTCTACTGCAAGCCGAGCGTTACTCTCTCGATCCCGCAGGAGCTACAACGCAGAAATCGGAATCAACCCGATCCCACGCTGTGAGCAACCGAGAGCAGAACAAAAGTCCGAAATGACTAAGTTCAGAAAAGAATGGTCAGAAGCTCACCGAGTTCAACTCAAATACCAGAACAACACAAACAAAAAGAAAAGGAAACTATGCATGCGAAACAAAAATAAGCAAAAGCTCAAGGCCATTACGGGCCAAGGTTTACAAGCATAAGTTTTTTTCAAGTTATGGTGCTTGGAGCACCAACTGAGTTGACAAAACAAAAAAAAAAGAGGGGAAGACCTAAACGGCGCAAGCATTACAGGAATTTCAGAAGGCTGAAGGAGCCGATCTTGGCTTTGAGCGCAGCCCGCTCCGCCGCACGACGGGTCCTCGCCTTCTCCTTCCGCTCCTGCTGTCGCCTGGCCAGGGCCGCCTGGCTGTCCTCTTCCTCCTTGCGAAGGAGCTCCAGCGCCCTCTCAACCTCCTTGGCAGCCTCGCCGAGCCTCCCCAACTCACGCGAACGCTCCTGCAGCTTCGCTTCGCCACGAAGAGTGCCGGCGTCCTTGTGGAAAGCCCGGTCCAAGTAAGCGTCCATCCGGTCAGTCACCGCTTGGTGCCGCTTTCTCAGGCGTCTGAGCTCAGCCTCCTTCGCCTGGATACGCTTCGCCCGCTCGTTGCGCTCAAGCAGGAAGTGCAATGGGGGAGGCGGTGGCACGTCGGAGATGTCTTCGTAAGCCAATTCCTCGAGGCGGTGCATCCACCCCTCCACGCGCTCGAGTTCTCGCTCACATCGCCGTGTGAGCGAGGCATCACCCGCACGGCGGATCGCCTCCAAACCCGCTTCCACGAGGGGGAGCGTGTCGTAGTACCGCCCATCACCCACGCTGATCGAGAGGGCGGTCCCGTGCACCAACTCCACCAACCGATGGAGTGGCACGAAAGCGGGATGAGCTACGGGGTCCGGGATGGGAAATCCCTGAACCGGGCTCGCAGGGGCAACAGTAGGAACGTCAACATTGACGATGGTGGCGGAGGAACCGACACCTTCGGCATCACTGTGATCGGAAGAAGAGGCCATGAGAGGAGCAAATCGCGGCGGTATTCTTTCTCCTCGCTTGTTTTCTTTTCTCGAAAAAGAAAGAGCGTGGCTGAAGGGATGGCGAGTACGGGGATATATCTGAAAATCCAACGGTCATGATCTGTCCCCTCAAACGATCAAGCTGTTCAGACGCCTCGAGGCGCTTCGGGTTCAACACCATTTAAAGCCCTACTTCTCGCGACCCGAACCGACCGATCGGATGAAGCCCAAGAAGCGAGGCACTCTGTCGCTTCGCCATTAATGGGCATTAACACGTCTTTAATCCCTTGGCTGGCAAGCACTTGGGCCCGCTGAAAGACGCGTGGCACGAGATTTCGCCATTAAAAAAAAAATCGCCCTCTCGAGAGATTCGCTTGCATTCTAATCCGCCACCGCTGGGAATTCGCCTGCGGTTCGAATTCGCCAGCAGTTGAAGTTAATCCTCACAGCGAACTCACCGACGGTTTAATACGACCCTCTCGGCGAATTTGCCGGCCCGTATCTGAGTTGAGCTTTCACCACCACCTGAAATCGCTGATGGCCATACCAAAGAAATATTAAAGGGTCTATATCCAAAAGGAACACAATGGGGAAGAACGCAAACTGCATCAAATGCTTCTAGACAGTACATTTGAACAAAGTTATGTTCTTTACGAATCGCGAAAGGCACAGTATTACGTTCAAAAAAGGCAAAACATGCACCCAGTGTTTAAGATAATACATCTAAACGAAGTCATGACTTCACGAGTCATGACATAGTTCCAAAAGCAAGACAAATAAACAGAGTATCTTAAGCAGGAATACATAGCAGAAATTTCAATCAAACACGCTAAAAGTAGAGATCTCCTCCTTGACCAGGTCCACCTTCCTCGCGTGGTCCTCCCGAGCCTTGTCTTCGGCTGTTTTCCTGATTCATTCCTCAAAGCTCGACCTGGCAGCAGCGTCCTTTTCACGCAAAGCCCGAAGACGTTGGGCTTCTTCCTCAGCCTTCTTGCCAGCCTTGACGACATCGGATTGAAGCCCCTTCCAATTCGTCTCCGCTTGCCTCAATTCGGATCTCAGACGAGCCATGGTGCGATTGAGGTCAACGACTTGGTCCCCTAACTGTTGTTGTTGACTCACCCAGAAATCAACGATAGACTCCGAATCAGCAATTTCTTTGGAACGGGCCTCCTGTTCCTGAGCTTCCAAACGTCGGAGGTGGACCAAACAAGACTCCGCGTCCGGGCCCTCCCGCAGCAATGCCTCTAGCCCTGTCATACGCGACTCCAGAAGACGAAGTTCTCGCATACAACGGGTGAAAAGCCGATTTTCGCTGGATCGTCGAATGTCTACCGCACGGTCCAGGAGAGATTGCTTGAAACTGGCAAAACTACCCAAGCCGAGATCGACAAGAGAAATTACCTGTCTCACGGCGTTCTCGAACTCCTCGA
>BQKN01044242.1:1577-14545 GCA_022839385.1 Asparagus kiusianus
GAATCGAGAGGGGAATTTTGGTTTTGGTCCTAACTGTTTAAAGGTTTGACCAAAGGAACAGTGGGAGTGTGAGTACAAATCATAACGAAAGTGTAGTGTTTCATAATAATCAGGTTATCCCTAAGAATATTTTATTTAACATTCTTCCGGGAACTTCCCGTTACATAAATTACCGACCCCCGGTTTTCTTTGTAAAACTGGGTATAACGAGAAGTACGTCATTATCATTCGCATGTTCGGGTTATCCTTAAGAATATAAAATTCTCTAGGAACTTCCCGTTACATAAATCATCCACCCCCAGCTTCCTTTGTGAGGCCGGGTTGTATTTAGTTGGATGACCGAGAAACAGTTTATACTCATATACTCTTTGGAGTGAGGGGAAACAGTTTATACTCGTGCACCCACTGGAGTTAGATGCGTCCTCATTTGGTTTGTTTTGCCGTTATGACGCCGGAGTCAATTAAGGCTTGGATCTTATTTTTGAGTCCGAAGTAAATATTAGTGGGATGAAGAACCCTTCTGTGGTATGCGCAGTAGTTTGGATCCGTAACCATCTGAGCACCCTCTTGATCTTTAATAGGTGGCAGCTCGATCTTGTCGTTGGCCAGGAGGTATTTCAAAATAGTTGGAGCTTCATCATCTTCGAAGGAATACTCCTTTTGGAACCTCGTGTCGAGAGTCGCATTCCCAGTGATTGCAGACGTCGTCGGTTGGCTCCTCTTAGTTTTCTTCCTTTTAAGAAAATGTTCAGCTTGTTCACCGCGTATTTTCAAATCCTTCCAAGTTTTGGATGGTACGACCCCCAGGACTTCCAGGACATCGATGGAAAGATTGTTGTGGCATGTCTGCAAGATGAATTCCTCTGTGACAGGCTCTCTGCAATTCATTGCCTTGTTACGGAAGCGTTTGATAAAACTATCGACCGACTCTCCGTCATTTTGCTTTTCATCCAAAAGGGTTCCGATTGACACTTCGGTATCATCATCGAAGAAGTTGCTGAGGAACAAACTTTCCATGTCATCCCAGCAGTTGATGCTCCCTGGTTTGAGGCGTCGATACCAATCGAAGGCGGGTCCACGAAGGGCGCCGACGAATGACCGGACCATTAAAGCCTCGTTTCCAGATATCATGCCCAAATGTGACTTGAAATAAATCAAGTGCTGAATAGGCGAGCTCTTTCCTTCAAACGGTGTGAAGTTGATCAGATAGAATTTTGTCGGGTATGGAATTGAATCCCATTCTCTTGGATAAGGACATGGAATACCCATCTTCTTTACCTCTTGAACCGTCATCAAAGTATTGACTTTGTTTTCAAGCTCTTTCATTCTCTCATCATCATCTTCATTCGAAGGACATTGAGGAGAATGAGTTTGATCACCCCCTGTAAGAGGCGTCATCGAACCACCCCCAATGTCATTGCTGGGAGAATCCGTTAAACCACCCCCAGCGTTATTGCTATTAGGAGGTGTATCAGCCAAGATGACTTCATCCACTTCTGGATCACTGTCGTCTATGACATTCTGAGTGTGGCGGCTGGATTCAGCTCGTTGACTGGACTCAGGATTTTGAGGTTGTTGAGCTAACAGCTCTTTCATTTGTTTGATGGCTGACTCCATCTCTGTTTTTATTTCAGCCCTAATTTCTTCACGCTGTCTGGCTAGGGCTTCTTGAAGTATTTGAGTGAACTGATCAGTGGTGATCATGAACACTTCTCTGGCTTGTCCTGCGCTAGACATCGTATTGTCTGAAGCGATGGCTGAACAAGTGTCCGAAAGTTCATCCTCCGAGGATATCCCTTCATGCTTTCTTTTATCAACCATGTGAAAATGTCTCAGCTTGGGTTTTGACATTTCGGCTCTAATGAGTCGTGTACAGGAATAATAAGAGTTTATTTCCTGAACAGTTCTCTTTCGTGTTTTGTTCATACCCCCAGCTTGATAGTACAATTCGTCGGTATGATTGCCGGAAAATCCTATCATCTGTTGGTATGACCTCTCAGGTATGACGGTACTTTTTAGTAAACACGTCTTCTTCTGAGGGTGTAAAACCTTGTTGGCATTCTCGGGACGATTTATCACTGTCCTTGAGCGATCCAAGGTTATATCAAGAGTCACACGTTTAAAACCACCCCCTTGTGGGTATGGAATCTTCACGGGCTCCGAATGTTGGTTTTGTACAACTCCAGACTTTAGGATCCAAACTTTGCAGAGTTTTGGTGGTTCTTTGGTTACCGTTTCTTTCTTCCCTTTGATCCTTTGTTGTAAGAGAGCACGGGCATGAGCAGCCTTTGCACGATGTTTTTGTATGCGTTCTTTGAGGGTTGAGCGAGCCCCTTTTACAAGAATCCATTCATCCGTCGTTGGTTTAGTAAAGACATGAGTGATTGCTTGTTGAGACAACTGACTCACTCGATGCCTCCTCGACTCTAAGTCCGCGTGATAACGAACTCCGTCGGTTTGTTCCAAGGCTTTAGCCATTTGGCGAGTGCGGCGCTGACGTTGTCTCTGGCGAGCCCTTTTTGTCAGTACCGGTGGGATTTGATTCCATGACTCTTTAACTGGGGAAGAGTCATTGTGAGCAGAGATGTTGCGAGTAGAATTCTCAGCAACAATCAGACGAGAGTCTTCATTTGTAGCATTTGACCATTTAAAGAGCTTCAACGAAGATAAAGTCTTCCTGCATTTGCGAGGCGAGGAAATCTTTACAGATGAGGATGACAAGTATTCCTCAAACTTCGTTTGGTCGAACTCATACTCGATCGCTGATTCAATTGGGATCTTGATGATCGGCTGCGACACGACGGTCTCGGCAGCGAGACCATTGGCTCCCACTGTGGTCGCCAGTTTGTTTTCGTCAAAAGTTGATCTTGTTGTCGAATTCATTATATCTTCGGTCGATTACAATAAATTCAAAGAAAACAGCCTTTTTATAAGACTCTTTTACACAACAAAATGAAGATTACAACTCTTAAGAAAATAAACGCAGGATCGTTGTTTGGATCACTGCTTTTGTGAGATCTTTGCCTGTGCCGGGAGCGCTTTAGCTCGTTGACCACCGAATCACAGATTCTGATTGAATCGTGAGGGGCTTATGATTCTTCCTTCGTTATCGAAGTGAGAATATGAAACAATATCTTATCGGAGTAAGATAGTCGTTCTTCTTGAAATCAAGTCCAAGCTTGAATGTTAAGGGGTTGCTCCAAGAACACTCTCTCTGCTCTGAAAATGCTCTCTGGTCAGCCTTGGATCGTACTTGTGCCAGCCTCCCTCTGGAAATGATCTCGGGGGGTATTTATAGCCCTGAGACAAAACTGTCTTCTGAGACAGTATTTACTGTCTCGCTGGTCGAGACAGTGTTGATGTCTCGCCCAGCGAGACAGTGTTTGCTGTCTCGCCCAACGAGACAGTAAATTTACTGTCTCGCCCGGCGAGACAGTAAAATACTGTCTCGCGAGATGAATACTCCTGGCAGTTTTCGCTGTAACTATCTCCCCACGTTTCAAACTCCGTTATTTTGGCAGTTATCCACGTGATTCTCGCCCACGACGTTCCCCACGTTCTTGAACAGTTAGTGGCCACGTGTCGGCAGTTTCACAAAGCGGTTTTGAGCCTCTGAGAACTGTCTCATGCGCGAGACAGTAAAGTCTGTCTCGCTTGGGCGAGACAGTAAAGTCTGTCTCGCCTGGGCGAGACAGTAAAATTCTGTCTCGCCTGGCGAGACAGTAAATTCTATCTCGCCTGGCGAGATAGTAAAGTCTGTCTCGCCTGGCGAGATAGTAAAGTCTGTCTCGCCTGGCGAGACAGTAAAATTCTGTCTCGCCTGGCGAGACAGTAAAGACTGTCTCGCTGGCGAGACAACCCAAACTTGTGTTCTTTTTGGTATTTTGGATGTCTTCTTCCGGAGCTGAGTTTAGATATCTTTCAGCATTTTTTGACGCCTACATAAAGCACGCCTTGGTTGGGTGAAGGATCCTCCTGTGGTATGCGTAGTATTTCGGATCCGTAATATCGTCAGCTTCCTCCTGATTCGTGATCGGTGGGAGCTTGATCTTGTTATTGTCAAGGAGGGATTTGAAGATGGCTGGAACATCTTCGTCCTTGAAGGAGTACTCTTTTTGAGGCCTCTGATCCGAAGTCTTTTGCTGCCTCCGGGACTGCTGTTGCGATGTTTGATTAGCATCGACAGTCGTTGCGGGTGTCTTGCCCTTACCACGGGAGGCGAAGTTCGAGTTCGGAGGATTTGTCGTCGATTGACTCCTCTCGGCCTTCTTCCTTCGGAGGAAGCGTTCGGCTTGTTCCCCTCGGACCTTCAAGTCTTTCCAAGTATTGGACGGTGTTGTCCCCATTGCTTCCAACACGTCCAATGCGAGGTTGTTGTGGCAAGTCTGGAGAATGAACTCCTCGGTGATCGGGTCCCGGCAATTCAACGCTTTGTTCCGGAACCTCTTAACGAAGGTTTCGACCGGTTCCCCGTCCTTTTGTTTCTCGTCGAGCAACGTTCCGATGGATATCTCGGTGTCGTCGTCGAAGAAGTTAGCGAGGAATTTTGTCTCCATGTCGTCCCAGCTATTCACGCTTCCTGGCTTGAGGTGGCGATACCAATCGAAGACGGCTCCGCGAAGAGTGCCAACGAATGACCGCACCATCAGAGGCTCATTGCCGGAGATAATACCCAGATACAATTTGAAGTAAATCAAATGCTGAGTGGGGGAACCCTTCCCATCGAACGGCGTGAAGTTGATTAAACTAAACTTCTTCGGATAGGGGATTGATTCCCACTCTTTTGGGTATGGACAAGGAATGCCCGTCTTCTTCACCTCTTGAGCAGAAATTAACGTATTGATCTTATTCTCGAGGTTTTTGATCTTCAGGTTTTCACCTGTACCTTCGTTAGCATCCTCGTTACCACCCCCTGCATTGACGAGAGGGTTATTGGCGTCACGAGTTTTATTTGCACTTGTGTCCTCATCTTCCAGATTATTCTGGTTATGACGACTTGGTTCGCCTTGTTGGTTCCTCAATGCCTGGATTTGTTGCTCATGCATCTCTTTCATAGTCTGCATGGCCATCTGCATCTCGAGCCTGAAGCTCTCCTGTTGTTTGGTCATGGCTTCTTCGAGCATCTTGGCCACTTGGTCCGCGCTTATCATGAATGACTCGCGGGGTTCTCCTTCGCTGGATACGGTGTTGTCAGACGCAACCGCAGAGAAAGCATCCGATTCCTCATCTTCTGAAGGTGGTCTTATCCGAACTCTACCATAAGTTCCTCGTGCGATGGCTCCGGACTGCAGACGGGTTAGACGCCGGGATGCTTTCAGAATCGACTCGAGATCATCCCGCGTCGATGTCCTTCTGCTGGTCATGTTAGCGGTGACCCTTGGAAATTCTCCATCTTCAACCACCGCTCTCCTTCGTCGGAAACGCCTAGGCCTTGGCTTTAGCGTTTCAGTGCTGAGCCTTTAGAACACCGAAACTCTTTCAGGGACTGTATTGTTGCATCTGCATTCAGACAATACTGCCCGAATAAGTTTGGAACAGGAGCATTGAGTCTCGAGCCTACGAGGACTTCTCTTTCTGGCTCTGCTCGTACCCCCAGCACGATAGTACAGCTCGTCCGTATGAAGGTCGGAGCAACCTATCGCGTGTTGGCACGACTTCTCAGGTATAACGTCATCGTCATCAGACGACAACGTTTCCTTCTGAGGATGAATCGCCTTCTTCGGGCTTTCGAGAGTCACGCGCCTTGAAACACGCCTTTGCGAGCGCGAGTTCTCAGCGGGCTTCTGAACTTTAATGTGCAAGTTGGCGCGTGCGGTAGCCTTGAACTCCTTGTCATGCTAAAAGTGATGGCGACCCCCAGCATGTTGAGTCGTTCGGGGCTTCTTCATCGGGCCCAAACGCTCTTGAACTGGAGTTTTGCATCGTCTATTAGGGAGTGGGCCGATGCGCTCCAAAACTGACTTCTTTCTCCGGGATGATTCTGTGTGACTTCCCGGAGTAGCCATAGGAATTGTCGGCGACTTTGTTTGGTTCGCCGGAGGTTGAATCTGCGTCGAAGGTGGCAAAGGTTGCTCTTTGACCTGAATCATCTCTTCGGATTTCAGCCTCCAAACTTTGCGGGTTGGTGGCAGTTTCTTCGTCACCTCCTTCTGAAGCTTTCTACGGGCTTCTTCAGCTTGAGCCCGTGCCTGCGCTGATAATGCACGGCGCTTGCGAATGCGTTCCTCCAGCGTTGAACGGTTCCGTTTGACACGGACCCATTGCATTGTTGGCGGCTTGGAGGAACCACCATTCATCTGTTGTTGAGGCTGCTTGCCTCTTCTGTTCTTCAGATCCGTGTTGTAGCGGATCCCGTCAACAGACTCCATTGCCTTTGCGAATTGTTTCGCGAGGCGTTGACGTTGCCTTTGGTAGGCTCTCTTCGAGAGAGTCACTACGCCCTCGGCGACGGAAGATTTGGCCAGAGCAGATCTGACCTGGTTGGAAGTTGGACAAATCTCACCCAATGCAGCTTCGGCATCCAGCGGGGCGAGATCTTCGTTGGTGTTTTCAACATCTTCGTACCAACGAGTCTTTCTCCTGGAGGAGAACTTCTTGGACTTGCGGGGGGAGGTTGATCCGGACGAGGACGACAAATACGCCTCGAACTTTTGCTGATCGAACTCGTATTCGACCTCCTCCACGACCGGGATTGAGATCCGCGGCTGCGACGCAATGATCTCGTCAGCGAGATCGGAATCTCCCACTGTGGTCGCCAGATTGTTCGCGGGAAAATTCGTGTCTTTCTTCATTGATTCCATTGCTATCTCAGTTAACAACTTTATGCGTTACAAAGATCCGGTCTTTTTATAAGATTCGGTTACAATGAAAATCAAAATAAAAGAAAAGAAAGATTACAACTTTTTCTCTTGTTTGCCGAACAAATTACGAGCTCCTGTTTTGCGGTCACTCGCTTGCGTGGGTTGTTTGCCTGCGCCGGGGTTTATCTGTGGACCACCACGAGATCTAGATCCGGTCGGATCTATGCAGTATAACGGGTACTATTTCACCAAGGAAATAATAGCCGGGAGGGATTGTTTCACCAAGGAAACAATCGCTCGAATCTCGGGATCAAAGAACCAAGCTTTGATCCGGAGTGTACCTACGTAGATCTGAGATCTGAGATCTGGTTCCTCTCGAACACCTGCCTTATTTGACGTTGATGATCGCCGAGCACCAGATCTGGATGAGCAAGTCTTCAAAGTCTTAAAGTTCTGATCTTTTTTAGATCTGAGTCTCCAATTCAGCAGGGCTTCGCCTTCTCCAAAATCCAACCTCTTAAATGAACAACTTGAAGGCCTATTTATAGGCACTCAGAACTGTGCCCGTGCACAGTTCTGAGCCTAGCCACCCATGAGTGGCTCGGCTTTGGCCGAGCCACCTCAGGGTGGCTCGGCTTGGGCCGAGCCACCTTGAGGTGGCTCGGTTTCGGCCGAGTCCCCTCGGGTGTCCGTCGTTCGGTTGTTTTATCCGATTCCGTGCTTTGTTGATCTGGACTTTGATTCAGTTGTGTGGTTGACTTGGTCCGGAATCAATTTATTGAATTGATTCCCGATTTGGCAGTAAATCCACTTCTGAGTTCGAGTCCGAAACTGATCTTGATTCGATCGCGATTCATCTGAGTCCGTTCTTGGTTGGACGACTCATTGACTCCCCGAACCGTTGGATTGATTCCGCACGCGAACGTATTCCGCTGATCGCGTGCAATTTGTTAACCTCGTCGCCTCGTCACTCGATGGTTCGTTGATTTGTCGAATCACCGTGTCGAGCTGTGCTAAGGGACCTATAGGCAATTTTATACGTCTACAGTGCACCCATTTGATCCAGAGAGTATCCTTGTTGATGTGAATAAACCACATATTTTTTAAGAGAGCTGTCAGGCTCCAAGAAGAGGCTGAATAAACACCCAAGCCTCCTTGCTTTTTTCCCTATGTAAACCTTGTTAGACCCTAGATGGGGGTGATTAGGGTCTTATGCTAATCTAATCCGATTTTATACCAATTAAAACTAATAACAAGTTATCCTAGCAAGTATGAAATACAACAAGATATATGAGCTAGGAAAAGCAATATGAACAAAGAGATATATCCTAGCAATAAGATATACTATGAGATATATGCAAAGATATACAAATTAACACAATGGTGAAATAAACATAAACAAAATAAGAGTGATAGTGTGCAAATAAATAATGCAAACACACAATATGATCACGGAGTTCGGACCTTCCGTCCTACGTCTCCGCTCCCCATTCCCGAGGAGAAATCCACTATCACAACCGGGTTTTTCTATGCTTACCCGAATAACGTTTACACTTTACACTTGGTTTTCTAGCTAACCGAAAACTTTACAACTACAGATTTGTAATCACACTATACACCCTCTAAGTATTGGCCTAGTCCGTATCCTCCTCCTCAAGTGCTCGGATGCGACCTCTCCCTAGGTTCGTCAACCGACGCCACTCCTCTTGAATTCGACCCCGTATCTTACCAACCACTCCTCTCGGTGTACAAGTGTATTCCAAAGTGTATCCTCACAATGAAGCTCACAAATACAAATAATTTATTCTCTACAATAGATGAGAACACAATGTAGACTCAATCTCTAAGTTACACTCCCCACAACCCAAATTATACTATGTATGAAATATAATAAGCTCAATGGTTGTGTGTGCAAATAATGAGATAAAATAAAACAAACTAAACTCAAATAAATCTAGCTTATGGAAATTAGAATCAAAACAATAAATAGTTAGAATGAGTTTAGGAAAACTTCTCTATAGATCAAGAGTGAGAGAGAGATGAGTTGAATGCCCAAACTTCAATTGATAATCTCCTCAAGCTCTTGTGAAATTGTTTTCACAAAATCAAACTCTCAAATGCTTAAAAGCTTTTTAAACAAACTTAAACCAACTATAAACCCTTGTTAAAACTTTCTTAAACTTGTTTAAAACACTCTCATGGTTGTTGCTGGTAGAAGGGGGTTTAGGGGTTTATATAGGAAGAGAAACCAACAACAAAAACCCCAAACAAAGATCAGATACCCCAACGAATCAAAAATCTGATTCTGTACAAAATATGACCGTTGGGCGATCGGCGGTCGACCGTGGGAAAATCACGGTCGACCGCGAGCAACAAAACAACAGAGGAAAGTATCTGGACTCCATCCGGTCGACCGTGGGAGCATCCGATCGACCATCACAGTCAACCGCGACCCTCTGAAAAACTTTCTGAGTCTATGGACTCAGGGGCGGTCGACCATGGCGGTCGACCGCAAACAGATATATAAAAATAACAGGTTTGAAACAGTTTTTTGATTTTAAAACCCTGTTTAAAAATATCAAATAAATTCAGAAAAATATAAAACTTTGAAAAATGATTGTAGACATGATAATAAACATGCTACAATAACTGATTTTCAAAAAGGACCTCCCAAATGAAAAATATCATCACTTTGTAAAATAGTCCAACACATGAAAATGTAAACATATGAGTTTTGACATTTTAGCTTAATCATGTTTTGAAACACTACAAAATGATTATATAGACTTAATAAAAGATGTATATGATTGTTATTAAGTCCATAAACTAAAAAAATAATATTTTTACAAAATTGCATATTTTGCAAACATTTCAAAAGTAAATATCATTTCATTGAACTAAATAAAATTGATATTGATGAAATCATATATATGCATGTAAGTATGAAACAAAAATATATTTTCTAATTATATTCAATTGTTTCATATTAAAACTTGAAAACTATCAAACCAAAACATATATGTATATATATAACTATATATATACAAAACCAAAACGTGCGTGTGTGTGTGTATGATTGAGCTTAAAGTACTAACACACATAATATAAACCTAAAACTAAATTTACCCAAGCTTGTGATCTTCAACGAAGCTCTATCTTGGTATACTTACGGATGAAGCTTGAACTTGAATCTTTAACTTTGAATTGCGTAGGCTTCACACCATAATTCCGCCAACCTCCATTGGATATGATCGTGAAAGCACAATTTCATTCATCCTCCAACATATTATTTATCTACAATAAATAAGAAAACACGAATACTAGACAAACAACATTAGTGGTAAATTTAACATCATCAAAACAAAGAGGCCAACAAACCTTTTCCCAAGCCACTAAAGGAATTTTTAAAGACTCATTTGATTTGCCCCATAAAAGGTTCCTGCAAAGTTCATCTATTTTACGAGTGTCTTTGACTGGTAAAATGTAATTTGAAGTCCAGAATATCTGTACACCCAGAACCACACTCTTTATAACTTACAATCTTCCAGTGTAGGAGAGATTCTTAAGTTTTAACCACAACTGAAGTTGATTTGTCACTTTGTTGATAAGAGGATAACAGTATGCATAAGACAGTCTTTTACTAATGAGAGGAACACCAAGGTACTTGATTGGTAATACACCCTCTTTGAATCCAAGGAAACAGATGATATGATTTTTAACAGCATATTCAACACCCCTAAAGAAAACAAAGACTTATTTTGGTTAGCTTCAAGTCCAGAGATTTCACTAAACTTCTCAATGCATTGAAACATTTTTCAAACTGAGTAAATTTCTCCCTTACCAAACAACAGCAGGTCATCAGCAAAAATGAGGTGAGTGATTTTGAGCTTATTACACTTAGGATGATATTTGAAGAGCATATCCTTATTTAGTAGATCCAAGCTTCTAGATAGATATTCCATGCCCAAAATGAAGAGATAGGGAGAGAGTGGATCTCCTTGTCTCAAACCTCTTTGACCTTTAAAATATCCATGGAGAGTACCATTAAGGGAGATAGAAAATGTAGGACTAGAGATGCAAACCATGATCATGTCAATCAAACAGTCTGGAAATCCCAACCCCTTAAGCATTTTCCCCAAAAATCTCCAACTGATGGTATCAAAGGCTTTTTTTTATGTCAATGTTTAACATGATTCTTGGAGAAATTTGCTTCCTTCCATAGCCTTTGACTAACTCATGAGCTAACAAGATATTGCTAGTTATTTGTCTACCATTAACAAAGGCACACTGAGCCTCATTCACTAAATAACCCATGACAGATTTCACTTTATTTGCCAAGATTTTAGATATAATTTTATATAGGCAATTGCAACAAGAGATGGGCCTAAAATCAGCAGGAGTTTTAGGACATTGAACCTTTAGTATAAGAGTGATAGAGGTAGAATTAACCATCCCTAACAGCTTGCCAGTTTTAAAGAAACCCTCAATGGCTATAGTGACCTCATCACCCACAATTGACCAAGCTGTTTTGAAAAAGGAGATATTATATCCATCAGGGCTTGGATACTTATTTTTAGGCATAGAGAAAATGGCTTCTCTGATTTCTTCTTTGGAAATAGGTTTTGAAAGCAATCTGACATGGGAGTCTGTCAAACAGGCCCCAGATTTTATCACTTCAATGTTAGGATCAGATGTTATAGTTTCTCTCCCCATGAGGTTCTTATAATAAGATACAAATTCTTGAGAAATCTCTTCACCATTAGTAATCCTTTGTCCCAGACCATTATAAAGGACCAACACTTTGTTGTGATGCCTATTGATATTAATAATGGAAGAAACAGACTTGTGCATCTATCCCCTTTGATATTCCAGGCAATCTTGGCTTTTTCTTGATAAAAGGACATTTCACAATCCAATAACTTGTTATACTTAGCAATGCAATCCTTTTTCTTGCTGATGAGAGATGGACAAAGAGGGTGAATTTGGAGGTTAACTTGAACTTCCTCCAATTCATGTTTGGCTCTCAAAACGTTTTCACTAATGTTACTGAAATGTTTCTTATTAAGGTCCTTGAAAGTACTTTTTAACATTTTTAGTTTTGTACAAACAGAATACATCTTGAAACCTGTGATATCGGTTTGCCAAGTGCTTACAACACTAGGTAAGAAACTAACATGTTTAGACCACATGTTAAATAATTTAAATGGTCTTTTACCTTGCATACTTTCTTCAAACATAGACACCAATGCTGGAGAATGATCAGAGAAACTAGGGAGAAGAAACTTAACCTGACTAGAATTAAACTTGTTCATCCATGCATCATTGACCAAAGCCCTATCCAGCCTGCACCAGATCCTAGAATCAGCTTCTTACTGAAAGCACCCTAATGCCACTAGGAAAGAACCCTAGAGGGGGGTGAATAGGGTCTATGCTAATCTAATCTGATTTTATGCCAAATTAAAAATTATTAATAAATATCCTAGCAAGTATAATATGTGATAAGATATATATGCAAGGATATACAACTAACACAATGGTGAAATAAACAACAAACAAACAAGAGTGATAGTGCGCAAATAAACAATGCAAACACACAATATGATCACGGAGTTTGAACCTTCCGTCCTACGTCTCCGCTCCCCACTCCCGGGGAGAAATCTACTATCACAACCGGGTCTTCTACGCTCACCCGAATAACATTTATACCTCACACTCAGTTTTTTAGTTTACGAAAAACTTTATAATCACTCATAATGTAAACACACTAATTACCACCTTAAGTGTTAATCTTTAGCCAGTGTCTCGCTCAAGTGTTAGAAATTACAACATCTCTCTAGGCATTACCACCTACCCCACTTCTCTTGGGACTACCTTGTCTCTCACCACACACTCCTCTCGATGTACTAGTGTAATAGCTCATAATACAAATAAATTATTCTCTAAATAAAGCGAGAACTCAATTAAGCACAACTTAATGTTATAATCTCTCACAACCCAAATTATACTATGTATGTATGTTCGTTGGAAATTTTGTAACAAGAAGAAAATAAAAGAATTGTATTTGATTTTATTCTCTCTAACTGTTTAGAAAAAGAATGATTACAACTCTCTCAACTCTCGGTTACAATTTGGATTTCCGATTACAAAAGAGAGGAGAATGAGTTTGAT
>BQKN01044248.1:9322-20428 GCA_022839385.1 Asparagus kiusianus
TCTCTCTCTCTCTCTCTCTCTCTCTCTCTCTCTCTCTCTCTCTCTCTTTCTCTCTCTCTCTAATGACTTTTTATGTATACATTTTTTTAGATTTTGTTCTCTCTCTCTCTAACCGTTAAGTAAAAGGGATTGTTTCCTTTCTTCACGTAAGCCTCCCGACCCCTCTCTCTCTCTCTCTAATGAGTAATCACCAGTTTACATTTTTCTGTCTACATTTTTTTCTGTTTACATTTTTTCAGACTCAGTTTGTGCTATTTACTGTTGAGTCGCTAATTGGAGCTAACTGCTAAGTAAAAGGAATTGTTTGATTTGTTTCTTAGGTGAGCCTCCCTCTTAAATCTTTTCCCTATCAATAAAATTAATTTTAAGTTAGTAATTAAAATTATTTAATTTGTTATATTAATAAGCTGTGAATAATGCATAATTATGTAATTTGTCAATTTAAATATGCAAATATAATAGGTTGTCTAAATTTACATTTGTTGTCTTATTTTGTAGAATCATGTCGTCTGAAGGACAAGGATCTACTAGACCGTCAACAACATCAAAAACGGGCGGTAAAGATCCATGCTGGCAATATGGGGAGAGAGTTTGTTCTGATACAAGTAAAGTTAAATGTAAATATTGCACTCAAATTCTCAATGGCGGTATTAGCCGATTCAAACAACACTTAGCCGGAAAGAGGGGAACTTGTTCGTCGTGTGTTAAAGTACCTGATAATGTGAAGGTGAAAGTTTCTGAAATTCTAGATAATGCAAAGAAGAGTAAGGATGAGAAGGAGATGGTAATGTATAACTTGTTGAGTGAGGCGCATATTGGGGAGGATGAGGAGGAGCATAACTCCATCTCATTAAGTAGTGAAAGAAGCTCGTCATCCTCTCACAAGGTTATTGGACCAATGGACTGCTTCGCTGCTCATTCTCCCGAGGAGATTGCTCAAATTGTAACAAAGGGGAAACAACCAACGATGGACTCCATGCTTAGAAAGAAGAAAAGGGAGGATGTATTGCGATACATCTCCAAATGGTTCTATGAAGCTGGCATTCCATTTCATAATGCCACGCTTTCCTCTTTCCATCAAATGCTACAAGCTATTGGCTTGTTTGGAAGTCATTTGAAAGCTCCATCCATGTATGAACTGAGTGAGACATGTTTACAAAAAGAAGTTTAAGAGACAAAAGAAATTGTTGAAAACTTTAAAAGGACTTGTGTTATCAATGGTTGCTTGATAATGACCGATGCATGGAGTGATCAGAAGTCTATAAGTATCATGAACATCGTTGTACATTCTGCTGGGAGAGCTTGTTTTTTGTCTTCACATGATGCATCGGCCGATAAGCACGATGCTAAGTATATCTGTGATTTTGTAGACAAGGCTATTGATCAGATAGGGGAGGCAAATGTGATACATATAGTCACTGATGGAGCTTCAAACAATATGGCGGCTTATAGGTTGTTGATTGAGAAGAGGTCAAATATATTTTGGACGACTTGTGCTGCACACAAAGTGAACTTGATGTTGTGCGATAGACCTAAGCTAAAACCCATTCGTAATGCCATTTTAATGGGGAGGAGTGTATCAGTGTTCATATATATTCACACCAAGCCTCTTCAATTATTTAGGGAGTTCACTAAGGGTGATCTTGTGAGGTTAGGAGTTATGAGGTTTGCTACGGCATTCCTTTCTCTACAGTCATTAAGAGATCATAAGAAAGAGATGAGGCAAATGTTCTCTGACCAATGGAACATCAGTGGGTAAAAATGTATATTTTAAATTAAAATTTCTATTGCATTCATTTTATTCATTTGATCATTTATATTTCATTAATTGGATTTATTTGTATGTTTGTAGGTTGCAGAGATTATTGCTAGCAACAAGTTTTGGGATAATATAGACTTTGCTCTCAAAGTATTCACTCCTCTAATGAAGGTTCTTCGAAGAGCAGATGGTGATAAAATCGGTTCGATGAGATTTATATATTGGGACATGTTGGTTGCTATGGTGGAGTTGAAAGTGGCCCTTGGGGATGATGAGAAGAAGTACAATCCCATATTAGAAATGATTAAACCGAGATTTAAGAAGAATCTTTGTGAAACGCTACATAAAGCGGGTTACTTTTTGAATCCTTTTTACTATTACCCGGCTTACATGGACATTGAAGATGATGGAAGCTTCATGAATGCCATAGTGAAGTGTATGCATAAACTCTTTGCCGATGACCATGTGACTTTCACAAAGATTGGAAATCAAATACCTAATTATCAATAACGCCTAGGGTCATTTGGGGATCAATTTGCGAGGCGAAGTGCTATTATGGGTGATTGTCTGGGTAAATTTATGTTCTCATTCAAATTAATTCATTGACATCTTTTTTGAATTTATAAGTTACTAAATCTTTTCAATTATGAATTGACTAGTTACTTGGTGGAAGCTTTATAGAAACGATACTCCCGAGTTAAGAAAGATGGCAATGAAGATTTTGGGCTTGACAACTAGCTCTTCGGCTTGTGAAAGAAATTAGAGTACATTTGAGATGGTAATATTATTTCTTAAATTTTAATAATCTTGTATGCTTATATTGTAGTATTTGATGATTAGTTTTTTATGCTAATTCATGATTTTCTTATGTAGATTCATACGAAGAAGAGGAATAGACAAACTCCTAAAAAACTTCATGATTTAGTCTTTGTCAAGTTCAATCCCAAATAGAGATCATTTAACCACCTACGATGATGAGGAAAGAGTCACTGAAAGGTTATTAGGTGAGGAGGGGAATAGTAGTGATGATGAAGTATTTTCGGGAGAGTGTTTTAACTTTTAGGCAAGTTGGAGATATTTCGGAAGCTAATCCAAGGAAGAGAAAGTGTGGAAGGTTGCAAACGTATAAAAGAAAGAAGAAAGCGGGATCATCTTCATTGAAAGGAAAAGAGCTAATGGAAGATGATGAGGAAGAAGAGATGGATGCGTTCTTCACGGAGTCGGATGAGGATGCTAACACTACTTTTGAATATGATGATGAAGATTGATTCTAGACTTTCTAGTTATCTTAGCTTTTATGTTATTATGGATTTGCTCTTGAATGTTAAACAATTATAAACTATTTGTAGCTTTAAAACTTGTTTGTTTGTTTTGATTTGCTTATATTTGATATGAACCTTGTGAGTTGTGATCTTCATTCTATATGTTGTATCTTATATGTTACTTGCTTTATTCTTTACATGCAATTATATGTTTACTAACAATGTTTTCTTATTTTGTAGGTCAAGCACCCAAATTGTTTCAGGATGCAATCGAGAATCAAATTTCTACAATCGGTTAGTGATCTTAAACATCATATATTATTTACTTTTTTATGTCTAGTCTATAAAATGTATAAAGTATGATTATATTAAATTTAGGAATGCTTAGATTACATTTAGGACATGATACCATACATATGCGCCCACCCAATATGACAATCCGATATTTAGTCCATGTCCCCCGATATATCACGATTTCCACTATCCGACATAGATTTCAGCCATCCGACATGAACCCAACATCCGATATTTAAAACCTTAAGATGGATGAACTCTGTCTCCATCCTCTCGGCTGTCGCCTCCGCCTCCTGTTCCTCTTCCCCCTCAACTACCTCCTCCAACTATGGATAAGGGTGGGGACGGACTCCGCCTCGGCCTTCTCGGCCTATGTTAGAGGAATGTTCTGACGAAGACACTTCGTGGGCCTTATGGATGACTCCCCTTTGGGAATAGCAAAAGGAACAGTAGGCGTCGGCGCTGACTCTATTCCCTCTATGATAAGGGCTTAAGCTTTCTCAATGCCCTTGGCAGTAGCAACTACGACCGACACGCAAATAACTCACAAGACCATCTTGTCAAGCAGATAGTCAGCCCGACTCAAACCGGCATACAACTTGATCAGGTCAAGCGCTTCCATCTTGTTCGTAGACAATGCGCCCCCCATGAACGCCTTCTTATTTAGGATCAGTTAGAGCAGCCTAACTTAAGATCATCCCCAACAACCTAGACGAACTTCTCCTTCTAGTCCTTGTGTGAGTATGGAAGGCCGGTGAGGAGCCTGAACTTCCCCACCATCTGAAAGTAGAAGTGAGGTTCAGTCTGGTTCACCTTCACCACCACCAACCGGCCTAAGACCTACAAGGATGGCCTTATCCCTAGCCAGCGGCAGATTACGACGAACCCTACCAAGATAGCAATGGCGTTCGGCTTCATCTGCACCGGTGATACCCACAACTTTGTGAATACTTGCTTAAGGAAGAGATACAGAGGCAACCGGAAACCAAACTCCAAATGCCTCAAGTAGAGTGGACCCCTCTCCGGCCCATGGTCAAATATGGCCTCTAACCTCATCGGAGCCAACAAATTATACTTAGGATGTCAAACTTTTTGTAGATCATGCTCTTCTGGGCCAAAGTCACCTTGGTGTGAGTCCCCACTAAGAGAGCTCGTCGATCAACAAGCTCGGACACTATTAAAGATTGCGGAAATGATCATCGGAAGAGATGAACAAAGAAGAACTTTTAAGTTCTCTAAAGAGGGAATTCGAAAAGCCAGTATCCACCACCCTTATGGCCCTATTCCAATATATAGGCAGCTGGCTTTACAATTGCCATAATTTGATTGGCCGGATCAAGCTTCATCCAATGAGCATGATTAATTCTCAGAATTTGAAGCGTCCTCTCTGAGATCGAGGCACATCCCACTCACCCCAAGCAGCCCATAATCTGCCAAGAAAAATGGGGCCGTGACAGTCAAAAGGAATGTATGGTGAAATCAACCACGTCACTTCTAAAGTGACTCTTTCAGTTCTCATTCAAAGCACCCACGTTTGTTCAAAATGATTTTTTATCCTATTTCACTCGGACCCAGCTAAAGGCGACTCCAAGTGAAAGGGGCTAACTGTTATGGTGTTCTCACTCTCCAAAATTCAACCTCTATCCAAACAATGGATGAGTGTGTTTCTGCAAGTACGACCCTAATCAAATTGGTGGCACAGTCCAACAAGGGTCCTGACTCAGCCGACTCTACTTGTCAACATCACCTTATGTCAGAATGAATCGCGAGGTTAGTTGACCCTCTTATCGAATACGACTCGCTATGAGCTCACTCGACCATTTACTTGACGTCTCCTCCAGTGATGACTTGAAAGACGTTACATCTTAGCGAAGTTTGTCGTCAACTTCTACCATAAGCATATCCTCACTGGCAAAATGTCCATGTTGCATTTAATGCATGGCAGGCGTTATCATACATCTAGCCTCGATAGCCTTCATGTCGTATTGGATCATGTGGGCTCTGCCATACTGCCAATCAGTTCCCATTTAATGCTGAAACGATCTCTCCAATGCTGAAGTGATCCTCCTCCAGTCACCAGCTGACACCTATAAAGCAGAGGCTGACACAGTACCTAACCTACACTTTGCCATCGCCATCCTGTGCTCGGCCGAAGTGTCTAATTTTCCCTTATACTCTTAGTATAAATAGCGGTACTATTGGCAATGTCGAGGTAACAAAATTTTCACCTAAGGACTAACAAAAGTAACTCACTAACTGAGAAAAAAAAACAACTAAGATCAAATAATTGATTTCCCACATAAGAACTCAGACAGTTCTTCTTTTTCCTCATTCAAGCTCATCAGCTAACTTGACTGTCGGAGGAACCATGGGGGATCCAAGCCCCATCTTCTCACTTGTTTTACATGTGTAGATTGTACGCTATCCCAACTCAGGAACATGACATAAAGTCAGGGAAGAAAGTGACCCCTTCATCAATCTCATCAACCTCATCCTAGCACGGATTGAATTGACTGAGAGATCACTAGCCATAAACACTCTTGTTCTTCAGTACTTTCTCCCTCTAATCAACAATGGATATAGGTTGCTTCTCAAAAATAAGATCGGTGCAAATCTTCAACTTTGAATGATCTAATAATTCTTGTATCGAGAATGCATGTCAATAGCCGTGAGATGTGGAAGACATTGTGAACTCCATCAAATGATGGTGGTAAACTAAGTCTACAAGCAACCTTGCTAACTTGTTCAATGATGTAAAATAGACCAATATATATTGGACTAAGTTTTCCTCAGCTATAAAAATGAATTACATCGTAGTTATGAAATACAAAGAAACATGTTATCCCCCACATGAAACGTTAAGATCATCAACTTTTCTGCCCAACTCTTCTAGCTTTCCTAAGCTTCCTTCATATGACCTAAGATGGCTTTCACATTTTCAACTGTCTCAACAATTAGATTTGGTCCAAGTAGCTTTCTGTCCCCAACATCATCCTAGCGTACAGGGGATACTCACCTTCTATCATATAGAGCATCAAAAGGAGCCATCTATATGCTTGCTTGAATGATATTACTGTAGGAGAATTCAACCAGATGCTGATCCTCCCACAACCCCTTAAAATTTAATATACAAACTTGATCAGGACATTCAGACTCGCGCTCGAGATTTTCGCCGAGTTTATCAGCGCAGGAGGCGCAAAATTTTAGCATTATGGTTTTGAATTTAGATGTAATAATTAATTTGAATTTGAATTTTCAATTTTGAATATTTAGTTTCTTTTATTTGGTAGTTAATCAGTGATTGGTTGTAATTGATTAAGGGAGAGATTTGAGGGATTTAGATAATTTTCCAAATCTGTAATACTTATTTAAGTACTCTTGTAATTAGAGTATGGGATATTGATGAATGAAATTGATTTTGCTTAATCATGGTGTGAAACCCTAAGCTTAATTGATTTCTTGTTACCAGTCGTCATTCTCTTCCTCACAAAAGAAAAATCAAAAATGGTACTGTTCATCTCCCTCCCTCATCTCACATCATAGAACTCATCAACATATCCCTGCTCCTCTTCAAACCCGTCGACCATCTGACCTCCTCTACTGCCTAATCCCCACCTCCGAGTCCCCTTTCCTCTGGCAACCGACCAGCACCGCCCAACCTCTGCCTCCGGCTCCCGTGGCCGCCTCCTGCGTTCCCTCCACCCCGATCTCCAGACCGCTCTTCCCCTACAACCGCGCCCAACCCACTCCACCGCCCTCTTCTTCTACCTCAGAACCTCCACCACCCTCACCTTCCTCGCCGCCCGTTTGGCCCAGTCATCTATCCGCGTCCTCCTCCTCTCCCTTATAACGAACGAAAGGGAAAAGCTCTGGGATCTGATTTGATTTGTTCAGACCCCCCCCCCCCCACACTTATTTGTTGGTTTATATTAGTTCAGATCCGAACCGGACCAAGTTGGTTCAGATCTGTTTCAGTTTGGGCTCATTCGTATTATCAGATCTGCTGAAACATCGAGATAGTACGATTCTATTGGACATTGGTGCATGGCTGATCCTGACACTGAAGACCACGATCTTGTGCTTGATCCAGAAACTGGTATAGTGGATTTAGAACTTTCCCCATGGTCTGATTATCAGCCGTTTGAGAGCGTGCCCGAGTACGTCAATCGTGTGACTCATCAGATCATTAACAGCGTAGAGAGTAGCTTGGGAATCAGCTCGTGGCATTGGTGTTTCCATCCAGATACACCGCTCCATCCTAATTACGTCGCCCTCACTGGAAAGCTTCCACCCCTCATATTTAGCGTCGTTGAACCACCTCCAGAGGATCCTCCTGTCGAACCGGTACAATCTGACGAAGGTTTAATTTTCTTACGCCCAAGCATTTTTGGAACTTCTATTGCGTGCATATTATTATCAATTTTCGTATCAATTACGATTATTCTGTATTTAGTTTGATTAGTGAGCAAGCGAATCTATTGCCAAGTATTTCTGCTTATCTAAATATTACAAATTGAACCATATTAAGAGAACGAATCATTACATTAGTTATCGGAATAATTTTACAAAGGTTCAAGCTTAATACATTGTAATTTTTGCTTAAAAACCATCAAAAGCTACACTTTATTCTTCAGCTTCCTGCCTAGATCGATCGCGGATTTGGCGAAGCATTGTTGTCGTTAATCTGCATACCTGCATCACATTGTTTCGCATCATTTTTTGTATCAGAGCGCCTGGTTCTAGGTTAGGAAATTTGTTTAGTCTTTATTATAAAAAAATCATCAGTCATCTTATTTAATATTTGTGCACCCATTCATATCATCTAGTTGTTAGCGCATGCCCACTCGCACGGGTCTACACTATCGATTAGGAGAGTAAAGTGAGTCAATTGGTGAGTCCAGCATGTCAGGCAGTGCAAATCCTGAGTTCGCCAAAATTCTTAAGCAAATCGCTGAGCTAGCAGGAACAGTAGGGAACTTAGCCCAAGAGAGTAGAGCTACCAATGAGAGGATCGCTAGGATCGAGGAAACACATGTTGCAACCCCGCCACTGCAAGATCAAGGTTATCAACATATCGCCCCACCGCTGCAAGGTCAAGGCTATGGAAACATCATTCAGCGCCCCCCACATCAACCTATACCTGATTCGAATGCGCAATACCTGAGGAATATCAAGGTCAGTGCACCTACCTTTGATGTTAAGCTCGACCCACAAGCTTTCTTGGACTGGCTGAAGAGCATGGATCGTTACTTTGATTGGTACGCCCTGACGGAACCCCAAAAGGTCAACCTCGCCGAAATGAGACTTACTGGACCTGCTTGCCAATATTGGACCAACCTCGAAATGTTGAGGCACATTAGAGGTGAGTTACCGATTATAACTTGGTGAGAAATGACCAACGAACTTAAATAGAAATACCTTCTGCCATCTTTTTATCATCGATTGTTAGATAAGTGGCATCGTCTCACTCAAGGAACCAAATCTGCGAAAGACTACGTTGCACAATTTGACGAGCTGTTCACTCGATGCCACACCATTGAACAAGAGGCGCCAATGAAAGTCTTGTCGAAATTTTGAGCTGGATTGAGAAACGAACTACAAAACGAACTCTTTGCTAGGGGAGTATACACCTTTGAGAAAGCTTACGCATTAGTTCAAGACCTAGATGAAGCCAAATCCCATCAATCTTATAGGAGTCAGGATTTCAGAGCTCATTCCTCCTAACCTTCCCGTGCCACTGCTTCTAATCATCCACTGAGTCGATCTAACTCCAGTTCTTCCCAGTCTAAAGTCGACCCCACAGGCAAGGATCTAGAGAAAGATTTCTCCAAGATTAGCGCTCACGTCAAGTGCTACAAGTGCCAAGCGTATGGGCATGTTTCTGTGAACTGTCCGACCCATCACAAGGTTGCTATCATCGATAGGCAATACGAATACATGCCTAAACCTGACAGTGATGAGTTTGTCCATCAAGTTGACGATGATACCGATGATTTCGAGGATGATGCAGATGATACTATCTTGGAATGTCTTAGACAAATTGAAGCTCCTACCATATCAGTTGTTAGATGCGCCATCTCTCAACCCAAGGCTGTTGATGATTAGAGACGTACTTCTATTTTCCATACGTTCACAAAGATTGGTGATAAAAATTGTAAGGTGATCGTGGACAGTGGAAGTTGTATTAACGTGGTCTCCTCAGCGGTGATCGCTAAGCTTGGTCTTAAGGTTGTACCCCATCCTAATCCATACAAGGTATCATAGATTAACGACACTGCACTCAACGTCCAAGAGAGATGTCTAGTCCCTCTTCAATTTGCCATTTATAAGGACAAAGTTTGGTGCGATGTTATGAAAATGGATGTGGGTCAAGTTATTCTTGGTAGGCCTTGGTTATTTGATAACGACGTTCATATCTTCGGGCGATCCAACATGCTATTGTTTGAGCATGACGGAAAGAAGGTCAAGATCCTTCCGGTTCAACCGAAAGGAAATGACAAGAAGCCCGATCCAAACAAGTCTTCCCAAGGCGTTAACCTGATTGGAGCTAAAGAGATTGATCGTGAACTGGCCAACGGAGCTCCTATTTTCAGCCTCGCTGCTAGAGAAGCTCCGAAGGATATTTCTAACGTGGTTCCCCCAGAAGTCGCTACTGTGTTGGAAGAATTTTTTGACGTCTTCCCTGAGAACCTTCCGGACCAATTACCCCCGATGCGTGATATCCAACACGCAATTAATTTAGTCCCGGGAGCAACTCTTCCTAATTTGCCTCACTACAGAATGAACCCCAATGAGCACGCAGAGCTAAAGAGGCAAGTTGATGAGCTGTTGAATAAAGGCTTTGTCAAAGAAAGCATGAGCCCCTGTGCGGTCCTTGCATTACTGATGCCAAAGAAAGACGGAACCTGGCGTATGTGTGTGGATAGCCGGGCAATCAACAAAATCATAGTGAAATACCGTTTCCCCATTCCTCGGTTAGATGATATGCTTGACCTTATGTCTGGAGCCACTATCGTTTCTAAGATTGATCTTAAGAGTGGCTACCATCAGATTCGCATCCGTCCCGGAGACGAATGGAAGACCGCCTTTAAGACAAAAGATGGGTTGTACGAATGGATGGTCATGCCCTTTGGTTTAACTAACGCTCCGAGCACTTTTATGAGAGTGATGACTCAAGTACTCCGCCCCTTCACGGGAAAATTCTTGGTGGTGTACTTTGACGATATCCTTATTTACAACCACTCTCATGAACAACACGTGGACCATCTGCGTCAAGTCTATGCCGTGTTAAGAAAAGAACAACTTTATGCTAATCCTAAGAAATGTACTTTTCTTACACAGCAAGTCATTTTTCTAGGATTTGTGGTCTCGTCTGAAGGAGTATCCGCTGACCCTAAAAAGGTTAGAGCTATCGAAGAATGGCCCGAACCCAAGAACATCAGAGACGTTCGAAGCTTTCACGGACTCGCTACTTTTTATCGCCGGTTTATCAAGGGCTTCAACACCATCATGGCCCTTATTATCGATTGCTTGAAGAAAGGTGAGTTCGAGTGGTCAAAGGCTCCTACCAAGGAATTTGAAGAGATCAAGCAAAGAATGTCGCAGGCTCCTCTTATGCGTCTGCCCGATTTTTCTAAAGTCTTCAAAATTGCATGCGATGCCTCTGGTATTTGTATAGGTGGAGTCCTATCTCAAGAAGGACATCTCATTGCTTACTTTAGTGAGAAGCTGAATGATACTAGGTAACGTTATTCCACCTATGATAAAGAGTTCTATGTGGTGATACAATCT
>BQKN01044252.1:872-12386 GCA_022839385.1 Asparagus kiusianus
GATTCACTGCAGTGAATCCAGATTAACTTATGCGTGTCTTCGTTTTTCAATTGGTTTCTTCAAAAAACAAAAAAAATTTCAAACAAAAAGGTGAAATATTTCACCTTTTACAAGATGTTGAAGATAGAGAGAGAGTTGAGCGAACCTTGGAGGGTTGACGGAGCAGATCTACGGGTTCGACGTTGGCGTCGTCGGAGGTGGATGACGGCGAGGTGGCAGGGGGTGGAGGAGCTCGGATCTGGGTTGTTTGATGGTGAGAGAGAGGAAGAGAGAGAGGGCTGGTTCAAGCTTTTGGGAAATGGAGGAGAGAGAGAGAGGAGAACGTGAGAGGATTGGTTTTTAGTGGGCTGGTTCAAGCTTTTGGGAAATAGAGAAGCATTAATTACCTCTTTAGTGGGCTGTTTATTTTACCTTATTACCCTTATGCAGCTTTAATTGTCTTATAATCTCAGCCATTGGATGAATCTCAATCCAACGGAGTGGATAGGTTTTTAGTTTTTAGGATAAGTGAGGTTTGCATTTGAACCTCTCACTATATATATATATATATATATACACACACACACACACACACACACACACACACACACACACACACATACATGTGTTTTCATGAAAATTATCATCTTTTCATCAGAGTTTCAAACCCTAGCAGCCCATCTTCCTCTCTCTCTCTCAAACCCTAGCCCTAAAGTTGAGATTTTAGGAGCGTCTTGTGAGGCGAGAAGCGAAAAAAAGCCAAGATCTACGACGTTTGGCGACGAGGAGTTGTTTCACATAAGTTTTAGAGGCTTGCACACGTGAAAAGGCAAGATCATCTGTATCTAAACTTATCCCTTTAGTGTTTAATGATTATAAAAGTGTTTAATCAATGTTTTCATGCTTAAGGCTTAACTTAATATGATAAAGATGAGATTTTTGATGATAAATCTTAACCCAATGCTAGATCATTAGCTTTTCCTAATTGTTTATGATAGTAATGTGATCATGATCATTAGGGGTGATTAATTTTTTTAAACTTGATAATTATATTTAACTTGTGTGTTAACCCTAATTTGTTGTCTAATTGAATTATAAAGAGGTTTAGCTTTTGTTTTCATTATAGATTGCAGAAAACTGCTGCACGTGCATAACATTTAACTGGAAAATTGAGATAACATATAAACTCCAAACTGAACAAAACCAGTATCAAATGAAAACTATGTGAACCTATTTTCCAAAAGTAAAACCATTCTAAGAAAGAGTTTTTATAGAGAAATATATACTCAATGTACTAATGACATGTTCTGTAGAAAACCGCTGCACGTGTGTAACCTTTAAGTAGAAATTTGAGAAATCATATAAACTCCAAACAGAACCAAACCAGTGCCAAATGATAGCTATGTGGATCTAGTTTCTGAAACAGAAAACTATTCTTAAAAAGAGTTTGTTTAGAGAAAGATATGCTTAATTTACTAATGATATGTTCTATAGAAAACTACAGATATGCTGATTTGAAATAGTTGATATATTACGTGAATGTTTCTTTGAGTTTTCATGTTAATTACTCATGCTTAAAACCTAGGTTTATGGTACCTAAGTAAGATAAACATGTTTAAATAAATTTTACCGCTGTTCATGAGTAGTTTTTATCATGTGTTGATTATCACTTTGTTTACATATGAGATAATTAAAGAAATTATTTAATTAGGATGTTAATCCTAATTAAATTAAATCAAAAGTTTAATTTTTTTATGGAGATGATCTTCTGTTATTTAATATTCAAGTTTTAATATCGTTATATGTATCATGATGATATAAATAAGTGTTTAAATATAGTTACAATTTATGCAAACCCGAAAACCTAAGAACTAGATATTGCTCTGGCCGGTCGACTGGCGCCCTAGGGGCGGTCAACCGGTAAAGTTATGTGTGTGCACGTTGTGCACAATGCTCTGTTCGGGCGACTGACGCCCTTGGGTCGGTCGACCGACTTGAGATATTTTTGACATGTAGTTTTGTTCCTTGAGTTTTTTGAATGCGATCGCGGGGATTGAGCCACACGTTAATACATGTACAGTCATGAATACACATGAATAGTGTCATACCACACCACAAATATCCCAAAAGGGGATTATGATGGATTTTGTTTCGATTACACTTGAGGTAAAGGTTGATTACACATTTATATACATGTTGGATATCGTAGGTAAGCACCGCTCAGTACTACGTGGAGTAGTGCGCCGATATACCATTAGTACATGCCATTGAGTCAGATTTAGGATGCTTTATCTAGCAGTCCATCCTGCACTAGAGTGCAATGAGGCTTGTGGGTCGTATTTCTAGGATGCTTACTTGGTAGCCCGTCCCGCACTCGTGTTACGTACAGAGATGCGATAAAACTAATAAGCCGTGTATACTGTTAGGATATCGACCGGGTAGTCCTTCCCGCATGATGATGCGATGAATCAAAATCTTAGACGGAGTTGCGTTGAGATAGTTAAATGATAGACCGAGTCATTGGCGGATGCCAGTTATATTTTTGACTCACTGCTGAAATATATGACCCAGAGTACTTTGCATTTGAAAGTACACGAGATTTGTGCCGGTATTCATTCTATCTTCACAGTGACAGTGGAAGATATTATGAATACGATATGTTGATGTCTTTACTTTCTTTTACCACGTTTCTTTATTTTCTTAGTTAGGATCAATAATTAACGATTCACAATTTGAGACATATGATATATACATGATGGTTTCCTTGTTTAGATTATTTCGTTCGACGTACCAGTCTCGTGTTGGGGATTTCTAATTGTTGATTTTATTTAGATTGTTTATCTTTAGTTTGGTATTAATGTTTAGATGTTTACAATTCGGGACATATGGTATATACATGAGAGTTTCCTTGTTTGGATTATTTCACTCGATGTACTACGTCTCGTATTGTAGGTGTCTAAATATTAATTCCATTAGACACAGGGAAAAATAATCTAGATAGACTATGCTTAACAGATAGAGCCCCCACTCCATCTAGCAGCCCTTCCCCTGGGGGGATGGAGGTGATCTTACTATAGCGCTCTGACGCTCTTGTTGTTGCTCTTTTTCTTCTAATAATCTTTCAGTTAATTCAGAGTACCGGAGAGTCGTAGGATGACGGAGTTCTTGCATAGTCGCCATCACATGAGATTTATTAGAGGCTCCATCGTAGTTTTATATTATTGTTCAGACCTTAGAGTTTATTTCATAGTGTAAAGGCAGTGTGCCTTAATACGATTTTAAGTTGTTTCTTGTCGAGGCATATTTATTCATTTTGGATATTCTAGGTTGTTCATTGAGACATGATTTTTTTATGAGATACGTCTTTCTATATCATGTCTATTGTAGTTATTTCCTTTCTTTTGTCTGTTTTGTACCTGCACTTTATTTTGATTCCACTAGAGGATATTGCTGTGATTGGTAAAACTTGTTGTTGCACAGTGTGAGTGCATGGCGGGTTTGACATCTCTGGGTTCATCTTGGACTGCAGCCATGTGTGAAGGCGTCACACACACACACATCGTTTGAGATATAATAGTAATTTAAATGGACGGATTAGATGATATGACACGTGTCAAAAATTTTTGAGATAGAGATGGATGAGGTGGCAGCCTCTGGTGAATTTTTTAGTTTTTTGGTTTTGCTTTAATGTGTACCTTAGTAAAAGATTGATGGTAATAGGTTATAAAAAATTGAGTGTGTGTATTCATGTATGCATGAATGAATGTATAATAAATGAGGAGGTTATGAAAAAGTGAGTATGTATGTATTTTTATGTATGATTTATGCATGCATGTATATGATTTAAGGATGCATGTATGTGTTTTTAGGGCATTTTTAAGAAAATATTTTAAGTTTTGTTTCTGATAGATGCTTAGTGGAACAAGTCCTAAAAAAGATTCTCTTTAAATAGTAGAGAGGCAGATTTATTAGATTGACCAACAAGTTTAGAGAGACTTTTTCTTGCTTCTTATAATTAGGGTTAATTTGCTCCTTGTGGGCGATTCGGAGTGTTGAGAGGTTCTAATATGGATCCCACGATTCGTGTTCTACTCGGGGTTGAGTTAACAAAAAAAAGGTTAATAATAATAATAATAATAATAATAATAATAATAATAATAATAATAATTAGGGTTAATTTCACAGAACTCCTTGAGCTTTGAAATTCTTGCACATAGACCCTATAGATTATTGACAATAAACCACTGACCTTTGTGGTGTCTCATAAAAATTTGTAAACTTTAAACTTTCTCAGCGGACCCCTACCTTTAATTAGCAAGCAAATAACCAACACTTTCTTACGAGAAATAAACGGTCAATTAGGAGGAGGGATGTATGTCGCATGTAAATAGCAAATGACTAAGTTCGAGATTTTTCTGTCAGTGATATTTTGCTAATTACAAGGATCTGATAAGAAAAGTTTAAAGTCCACGAGAGTTCTGTAGGCATTCCTTTTACATTCCAAAAGGCAGGGGGCGTCATGTGCAAAACAACTCAAAGTTCAGGGAGTTTCGTAATACTTCAACTGTGAAGGACTGATATGTAAAAAAAAACCGAGTATCTATCAGCGGAGCGGGATAAGAAGCTTGCCCTGCTCTCCAAGTAATCAAAGCAGAGAGCTTCTATGGCATCGGCAGAGGGGGCAGCGTTCACCGGGGCCGGAGAAGAGGGAGGCGGTGATAGCTCTGGAAATCATACGGCGATTGTCACTTTTCCTCGCCGGAATCGAGGCTGGGCTCAGCATGAGCCTCTAAAGATCGAAACATTGGAAGAATCCAATGATACGAACCCTAGCAACATGTGGCAGGTATTGTTTGCACTTGAATACCCCAAAGTTTAACTCTTTTCTTGCTTTGATACCTGGAGTTCAATTTTGAGAGTTTGATAGTGAAAAAAGGATTCATGTTAATTTTGTTCAAGAATATTGGCATAGAAAAGTGAAAGAGAAATAATTTTTTCTTACCAAATTTCACTTTTTTTGAGTTTGGGGAAAATGAGGAACGAAGTTCGGGTTTTCGGCTATCAAATTGTCAAATAATCGTCAACTTGAAACTTTAGGGTGTTAAATTCTCAAAATAGAACTCTTATGTCATCAAACTTGAATAGGGTGAAACCTTGGGGCATTAGTAATTTAGAACGTTACTTCTTAAATCTAAATCCGTTCAATAATCAGGACAAGTCGATGAAGAATTATGATTACTGATTAATAGGTTTTGGTTGCTCAGGTAGACGAATTTGGGTTACCCTACAATTGTTGCTATTGTGATATAAATGGATGGGAGGAGTAGCTATTTGCAACTACATTGGTACCGGCAGGGAATAGTTACTAACTATACACTCTGACGTTGAAAGAACCCATAAAATCTGAGAGCAGACATAGCCCGTCATTGTTATGCATTTTTCTAATGGAGATTCGGTCCAAACAAAGAGAGCTATGGGCATTTCCGTTCTCTGAAACCTAAATTCCATGGTCGCAATATCTTATTTTGAGAGATTGAAAGGAGCAATCCCCTCTCAACTTTTGGGTCGGTATCCATCTTGGACTAGTTCATCTTTGAAACTAATAGATACCATTTGTTTATTTGTTTAGTGACCAGCATTCTAGCAACCGGCCATAATAGAAAAAAGAAAGAAAGAATGGACTTATTTTTGATGCAGACTAGCAGGTTATACTGTGGCAAGTGCAACCAATGTTTCGGGTGTATGAGAATGACTTATCTCTTCTGGTAGTTAATGAAAAATCTTAAACAGGATCTGCTATGCTTTCTGATGTGGTAGTGGAATGTTATTGCTCAAACCTCCAAGTCAGCTGTGATTAACCTAAGATGTTAAATTTTAGAAATTTGTCCTTGCGTCAAAGGACAATGTCTATACTCGGGGTAACTGGCTATGCATGGTGTAATTTTCTGCCTTTTTAATTTTTATTAGTAGAAGATGAGGTTGTTTTTGAGAGTCTTGCAATTTCGTTCATGCCAAGGTTTTATATATTAGATGTCGGGGAAATATCGGACGGTTAAAATCTATAACGGATTGCGGATATTAGGGATATGTGTAAATATCGGAGTGCTATATTGGATTATCTACGTATATAATATAATCCCCTAAAATGTGATCTAAACATACTTTATGAAATCTAAGCATGCAACATATAGATAATATATGTTTAGGGTGACTAACAAATTGTAGAAAGCACGCTTAAATGCAGAGTTTCTGATAGGATCTAGTGCATTAGTGCTGGTATGATTGTACCCAACAAATTCTTGTAACTTGCTTAAAGAAAATAGCCTATTTGCTAACGATTTCATAGTGTTGGATTTTTTGCTGAAAAACATTAAAGAAGTTTTTTAGAACTATACTATTTTGCGACAAGTCATAAAGAGGACACATTTGCTTAAATAGCAGTGATATATCGGTCAGGTCAGAGATATCTCCCAAAAATTGCCTAAAATCGATAAAGGATATTGAGACCATATCGTTTTGTGATAAACCTTATAAAATGATTTATCGATCGTATATCAGCTATATTAGTGATAAAACAATGCTTCATATATGTGCATGGGTAAGTTCATTGTCAAAGGAAGAAAGTATGATGAATGGAAATTTTTTAACCCCGGTGAAACAAGCAAGTCACTGTGCTAAATGGTGGTTGACATTTGCATTCAAGCTTTAGGCATCACAAAATGAGTTCTTAATCATTTAGATAATGATATTGGTCAAAATTCTAGCCAATGCTTTATGATGCGCCTTAGCACCTTAGGCGCTCAGGCAAGTCGATCTTGTAACTTAGCGCATCACGTATTGCTAGGCGATGAAGCTTACTAAGGCGGTCACATTTTGGCGCATCAAGAGCTCGCCTTGGCACATCGTGACATTGCTTTGGCGCCTCAGGTGCTCGCCTAAGGCATGTGATGTAAGGCACGAGATGTGTTGTCTCTATTTCAAACATTTGAGGGTGTGAAAGGTGACCGATAAATTAAAGTTTGTCTTTGTTATTGAATTTTTGTGTTTCTTTTTTCATTGTCGACTCTTTGCTTTTTAAAAAAAATTTACTTTATTATCTATATTATTTTGACGACATGCCACAATTTGAACTTCAAAGTCAAAGTCTGTTGCTTAATTATTTGTATTAGTAGTTACTAATTAATATTACTATTCAATATTTATTACTTGTTACTTCATTTAGATGGTTTTTGACTTATTATATTTGTGTCTTTGAAAAGTTGGTTGTGATTAACTTTTCTTGCTGCTGTTTATTGATATTTGCATATTATTTGCAATGTTTTTGAATTTTTTGAATATTTATTGCCTTGGACACTCAAGCGCTGTTTGGTTGGCTGAGAAACTAAGAAAATGTAATCAAAACACTCGACACACCCATGTGTAAGTGTTTGATTTCTTTTTCTTGTGTTTGGTTGAGAGAGGAAAAAAAGAGACGTTGTGCAAGTGAGACCCACCCACTAGTAAGATAATAGTGGTATGAGTCTCAAATTTAAGAAAACTCATTTTCTCTCAAAAAGTCATGAAATGGGCTTAAAAACATGAAAATGGGTCCCACAACCTATTTCTCATGAGTAATCTCCCACACTTAGGTTTCTAGGAAATGAACCGAACAGCCTCTCAGGTGATCGCCTTTTGTTGGCGCTTCTTACCTCAGGTAACATAGGTGATAGGACTTTATCACCTTGACTTCGTCTTTTGCTTTAAAAACACTGAATTCAACTGATGTACCACTCAAAAGTACATGCAACATGACATCTTACACATGTATAATTACCTATCATGTTATTATTAGAGGTGTAACTAGTTACACTATCCGAATCCACTTTGTATATGCCCTTGTTCAAAATAATATGCATAGTAACGACAAGTATGCAAATAGTTTCGAGTGCTATCAATAGCTGCTTTGCTTATAACTGGAGTGGATAGATATTTTGGTGGGCACTCTATTCAATGTATTCTACATTTTTCCACTTATATAACTATACTATTGTATTCTTTTCTCCATAATATTAGCTGCATTGCACCAGGGTGAATGTGGTTTGGATACGACTCTGATATGATACTTATAATATATGTATCCACTTACCAATCACAAATATATATATGGACACATATATGCATCGGTAACGAAAATTTATATCCGTATTTGCTAAAAATCGGATAATGATACAAATTTACATGCGTATATATAAGCAGATACAAAATAGATACGAGGAAACTAGATAATATTGAAAAAATATAGTTCATATGATAGTGATACAACAGAGTTCATTAGTATGTTTGTTATATTAGAAAACGTAAGATTAGATCTCTTGATCATTGAAATTAACCTCAAATCCATTGATCTAAGGGTGACAATTATTGCAATTGTATCCATTGATCTAAGGGTGACAATTATTGCAATTGTATGGCCAACATATTTTTGGATATTTCGGACATGGATTCAGATATTTCATGACAAATCCATATTCGTGACCATCATATCCTATAAGATATAGATTTTAGTAACCACATCCGTAGCCTAACAAGTACGAATGCATATATTTCCTTACACACACATATATTAAAGATTTTAGTGACCACGTCATTATCCTAATGGGTACGGATGCGGATATTTCGTTAAATACATATATATATGTTTGCACCTATAATTGCATCGATGTCATCTTGATGCAATGATTAGTAGGTAAAGGTGGTTTGGTAGGGTGTCCCTTAAAACGACGCGTTACATCAATGTTATCAATCCCATTCCTGTGTCATGACAAGTAAGCAACACGTTAAGGAAAAACATTCATCAAATAGGGTGCCAAACAAGAATAGCATTCCTCAAATAGGCTGCAATCATGCAAGGTGTTAAGGAACTGCATTCCTCAAATAGGTCAAATTGACAATGATGATTTATTTGGATATCAAGGTATCCAGTTTGTTTCCGCCGCTCCATTTATAACCCTTGTTATTGTTCTTATTTTTTAAACAAATCTTATAAGTTAAAGACACAGTTTACTACAAGCAAGTTCCTTTTGCCTTATTTATTTCTGCATGGCATGCTCCTTCAAACTTTACATTTGGGTTACTTAGACATATATTTTTCCTAGATTATTTAGGACCATTGCGTTTTTAGGTTAATTTTGTCAATTTGCTAGACTTTGTTACCCTCCTGATTGAGAACCTTACTAAGGTCTACCTCCCACCCGTATTTCTTTTCTTGTACTCAAATAAACTCTCCAGCTTTCTGTACCCAATGCTTATTTCTTCGTCAAATCTTTTCTACGAATAAGCCTATGAGTCTATTACTTTCTTTTCCCTATTTCTAAGTTACTTGCTGAATGGGTAATCGACATATAATTGGGGGTAAGATCATCCTCTAGATGAAGAAATTTTGTTAGGAAGAAAAGTCAGGTTGAAAAATGACCGTGAAGAAATTGACAATTGTTTCATTGATCTATCTCGACTTTAGCTATGCTAGAAACCCATTTGACTGCAAAAGTCTTTGATGGCGATAGCGTATTGAGAGAGGGGATATGCTAAATTTTAGGAACTTGGTTATCTAGAAGGATGCTGATCTAAATACCATAATGGCTATTTGGATCAGATATTCACCCTCATCTTGATGCGCACTATTAAAATTACTCAAACATACAAATGAAAATGTGTCTGATATTCTTTCCTAGTCATCAATTTGCAAGAAAATGGATGGCATGCATTGTCAAGTTTTCTTATTTCCTTTTTTTGTTGCGTAGAGATCTATTCCTGATGAAAGAAAAGCTATGTCATTTCTCTATGATAACCAAGTTGGAGGGTTACAGAATGTGGATGGCACAGGTCACACTAGCACGTGGGGTTTAGGTCTAAGGTCTTAAGGCATTTTGCATGGGCTAGGTTTGGTTTGTGGCAACTCAGGTTACACTTTCCTTTGCTAAACCAGCTCATTGCTGGCATGTATTGAGAGTATTAACAGGTGATGCTATGGAGAACTAATAAGGATTGAGAGAACTTATAAGGATTGAGACATTCTGATCTTGGGACAAATTGCTGAATTTTCATGGATTGTTGTCGAACAATTGGATAACCATCTGGAAAATCCAGTTACTGATAATCCTTTAGTCACATGCTTGTATCTAGGTGGATGTCTTGTGTATATGACACTTGACTATTGTAGTAGTTCTGCCACTAAGTTGAGGATTTGTATATGTTTTAATGTAGAATTGGTTGTAGAGAAATCCTACAGATTGGTTATTTACGCCAAAATCTCTTTATTCTTGTGGACCTTATAAATGCCGTTGTTTACATGAACTATATAAAGTATCTTTTAATTGTGGGCCCACTGAATGAAGCAATACTATTAATCCACATAACTGATTGTAGGATTTCTGTACAATCAAGGATGCAGAAAATTTGAAGCAGCCTGATTCTATCAGTTTTGAGATTTCTTACTTTCAAATTATTGAGATTGGTCTCTGCTTCTTTTAGGTGTATGCACTCGGTGGATTCATGGTTGCGCGCTGGCTATGGGCTAAATATAAGGGGAGGAAAAATGGTGAAAGAGGGGAAGGTCCATCTGATTGAAATGTTAACTCCAACATCTGAAGAATTTCGTCCTGGGATCAGAGATCATCTCTCCTGAAGCACACATAACTTATAGAGATTAGAGAGTTATCTGTTTTCCCCTTCCGAAAGGGACCAGAGAGCAACCTTAAAGTTAGAAACATTTGGTTCCATCTATCTTTATCTTTTTCTGCGTTTTTTAGTTTGGTGTGAATTGTTAGAAAGTTTAGATGCTTGGGCTTATTGGATGAATAATTCTAAAGTTTCGTCATGCCGCTTTACTTGGTTATGTTAGTCAGGCATTGCTTTCAGAATTGGTGCATGCATGTTGGGTCCTAATATTTATAGCACTTTTTGGAGCGCTGAAGGTAATGCTGCGTCCTTCACAAGTGTATTGTGCAAACATTTCACTTGGTCGGCTGTAGCCATCTTGTTATGAAGTGCAGGTATCCTTCATCTCATAGCTTTTGTTTTCCTGTTTCTTTTCTTTCTAAATGTAAGTTTGGAAACAAATCACAGTCACCATGTCCCTACTTTCTTGCGATACCAAGTTGTCTGTCATTTTGCTTGGGCCCATGCTTGTGAATATTCACTTTTGAGGGATCAAAAAGTATCTGATGAACCGGTCTAGGGTATTAAATGTGCATTAAAGGGATATCAACCTTGGATTATTGGATTTTGAGATTTGTGCACAGATCTAAGGATTGATATCTCTTGCACATTAAGGGTCAGTTTGGCATCTCTTTAAGCCAGGGTCGTGTATGAACTTGGTGTCGTTTTAGAGATCGAGTATATTATTGGTAAAAACTGTGTTAGAAATGACGAATTTTTTAGTTTAATTTTAGGCCTCTAAATTGGTTTAATTGATCACCCAAGGAGGAATGGTCTACAACTAAGCTAGGCTAAGACTTTATCGGAATTACACGGGGGAAATTTTTCTCAAGATGAACA
>BQKN01044253.1:1791-22043 GCA_022839385.1 Asparagus kiusianus
CTTCCTCTCCGATTCTGGATTTACCTCTACCAACAAACAAGAGATTAAGAGATAAAATATACAATTCTTTCTTTCATTTTCCTGCATAGGAAATGTAACCTACTTACATTGCAAAATCCATGTCTTTCACGCATAGGGGATGTTATCTCTATCCCTTACTAGAGATAAGCCTACATCTAACACATGTAGCCTACATATTCAGTATTGTAGTTTAAAGTCTAAAAGAGTTTAATTGTTTTAGCACAACGTTATATGTGGAACGGATTTAGGTAATTCACATACTAGCCCGATTCAAACGGTAGTCGATAAAGGCATATCAAATCCGTTGATGGCTGAGGATTTGCCAGAAATCCTATAAGTATTATGGTTATTTATTCTAAACAAGAACGAGTAATCATAATAAAATCTCAATGAGCAAAAAAGTTCACTATATTGACCAAAAACGTTCAAACAAAGCTACAAAAATATATGTTCTCCAATTACAAAAGTTTACATTGACGAATTTGATCTTCAAGTTTCGAAAGCTCTATCGCATAAGCCTGTTCAAGCTCAGCTGTCAATTTAATTTTGAAAGCTTCTTCGTCAACACTTTGAAGTTCGGTGACCTCTTGTTCCTTTTCAGCAAGTATCTTATCCTGAAGATTCAGTTGCTGAAACAGGTTTTCTTCAACTTGAGTTATCTTCGTCAACTCAGACTCCAAAATTTCATGAGCATCCTTGACCTTTACAAGTTGTTATTCTAAGCGGGCTATTTCCGCTCGGCTTGACTCTAAGTCCCGGTGCAGGTCCACCTTGGCTTGTGTTCTTTTGGCAACACTCACCCTAAGTTGATTACTACGGGCTCTTAGCTTTTGGAGTTCGAAGTTAGCTAATTTTTGAGAATCACGCCACGCTTGCAACCTAGAGTCCATGTGAGAAGCAATATAGGAGGGTACGCCTTTGGTGCGAAGAGCCTTCAGAAGTTCACCGTGTTGCTTCAAGTCGACCAAATAAGCGTTGATCGAATCGGCTAACTCGTTATATCCTTCCTCTCTGATTCCTGACATATAGCGATCAAGAGGTCCCTTAAAATTCTCAAAATACGATCCTTTGCAGAGAATGTGATCGACTATAGCGTTCAAAAAGGAGATGAAGCCTTGGAGATCAAAGCAGATGACAGCCTTATCCGGATCCTCGTCTGCCAATAAATCTTGGATATGATTTGATAATGATGAACAAGGAGCTGTGATGAGGACAAATAAGTCAGTACAGAACATATATATGCATACATAACAACGGACGGAAGCATACCAAGTTTAACAGAAGAGCCTTCAGCATGACCTTCTTGCCCTAATGATGTTAATCTGGCCTCCGGGGTAACCAAGGTTAGTTCTGGAGTGGCAACCTTTGACGTACCCACTATATCAGACGATTGCTCAATTAAGACTTCAGAAAACTTTGGGTCCAAGTTAATAGGCCTCTTGGGAGAGGATTCTGCAAACAAGAGAATCATAGTGAGTATAATGGAGTGTTAATCAAAAATTTTGTTCTTCATAATCTTTTGTTCTTCATAATCTAGAAGAAGGTAGTTTCCTTTGCCATACTGAATTGTTCTGTGTTTTAGTTGTCTTCGACTCAACCCACCTTTTGGTAATTCCGCGACCAAAAGGTGCTCGCACGGCAACTCGTATCAAATAATTTAACTCGCATCATTGCCTTACATCCTACTCTAGTCTCTCACCAAAAAGGGATCTTGATCTTGTCTCTATTAGATCTATGGCCCTACTTATCACAAACAAACTTTTTGTCTACCACGTCTCTAGCCTTATGAGAGTAATTCATCGTGCTCTTACTTATTTCAAAACCCACCAACAATGCATAGGAGTTATAATACTTATAAGATTCTTCAGAACTATTAAATTTCATTCCTCGTAGTGGTTTAGAAGCATTTTCAGTATTGGCCGTAATTTCACTTCTAATAGCAATTGATTCTCCCATTCTAAACTATCCACTAGTTGAATTTATTAGCTATGAAACAAATGCAAGAAAGAAAAAAATTAAAAAATGCCATAAGCGTAACAATTTCATCTTAAAAGTCCTAAATGTTGAATATATCAAAATATAATTAGAGTGTTTGGGTGTTCTAAAAAACAATTGTGCCAATGTTGGGTGATGATTAAAAACCAAAAGACCATTAGAAATTCCCACATAATCTGATCCCTAGAAGGTTCGAGCCAAACTGAATCACTAATGAATTTGAAGAACGATGAAATGACCCTTGCAAGTCATTGATTTGAACCATTAAAGGGTAATTCTCAGCAAAAGAAATTAATTATCTCAATGACATTCAGGTGGGTTGTATTAATTCTTTAACAGTAGTTTAGGATCTGATCTCATCCATCTTAATTAAATGGAAGTCACATGATCGGTGATGTAAATGAAAACATTGCAGAGTGTGGTCGATCTAAGTGTATATTATTTTGTTATCTCATTGTCAACAAATTATAGTATAAATTACTTGAGAAACAGTGGAGTTCTCCGGATATACTTACTGGCAAAGCGCTGGCAGAGGGAGGAGAAGCGGAGTTGGAGTTGCAAATCGGTGGGGTTGGCTCGCGGATCGAGAGAGGGCTCGAGATCGATCGAGAGAGAGTGAGTAGGGTCAGCTCGTGATTTGTGAGCTCGAGAGAGAGAGAGAGAGAGAGAGAGAGAGAAAGAGAGAGAGAGAGAGGGCTCATGGAGTTGATCGAGATCGGCGAATCAAGAGAGAGGGCGAGAGATAACTTCACGGGGATTTGAGAGATCTGGATCTGGTTTGAGGTTAGGCTTTTGGGAAGAGAGATAGCTTCACAGGCTTGATTTGTGAGCTCTTGGAGTTAGGCTTTTGGGGAGAGAGAAAGCTTCACGAGGCTTGATTTGTGAGCTCTTGGAGGGGGCTTGTTGTAAAATGACCATAAAGTTTTCGAATCAACAGCCTGGATGAATCAATGACTTGCATGTGTATACACACACATACATACATACACAAACACACACACACATGAAATTACCCTAGAGAGGGCGGGTGAATAGGGTGAATGCTAATCTAATCTGATATTAATGATAATTTAAAACTAAATAACAGATATCCTAGTGAAAATGATATGCAACAAGATATATATGCAAGGATAAGCAATATAAACGAGGGTGAAATAAACAAGATGCAAATGTAATTGGGCAATATAAACAATGAACAATACACAATGGCGATATAGAATGAGACAAATGATAAGCACAAATAATAACGCCAAGGCAAACTCAAACACACGAAATGATCAAAGAGTTCGGTCCTTCTGACCTACGTCTTTGCTCCCCACTCCCAGGGAGAAATCCACTATCACAACCGGGTTTTCGATGATCACCCAAAAATATTTACACCACACAATTAGTTTTCTAGTTCACTGAAAACTTTCATAATCACTCATAATGCAATCACACTCTACACCCTCTAAGTGCTGGTCTCTAGCCTGTGTCCTTCCTCAAGTGCTCGGATTTATAACATTTTTCTAGGCTTTACTACCGATGCCACTCCTATTGGAACCGACCTCGTCTCTCCCTACACACTCCTCTCGGCGTACAAGTGTATTACAAAGTGATCTTACAAATTAAGCACAAATACAAAATGGTTTGTTCTCTACAATGGATGAGAACTCAATGTAAGCTTATACTCTAAGTAACACCCACCACAATCCAAATTATACAATATATGAAATACTAGAAGCTCAATAGGTTGTGTGTGTAAACAAAGAGTAAAATGAAGTTTAACTCAATTCAATCTAGCTCAAATATATAATAAACACAATAATAAATAGCTAGAAGATGAGTTAAGAAAACTTCTCCAATGAAAACAACAGGGAGGATGGATGAAGTTGAAGCCCAAAACCAATGAGATGATCTTCTCCTCTTGTGAAACTTTCTTCATAAAACAAACTTGTAAAAAACACACTTAAACAAAACTTAAACACCCTTTTAAACTTGTTTAAAAGTCTTCTTAATTTTTTTTGGTGAAAACAGTTATGGCAATGGGGTTATATAGGATCATAGAACAAACCCTAAAACCAAGAGAAAACCAAGAAAAAAGATAAAAAATAAAAACCTAAAAATCTAGAAAACTATTTGTTAGAAAGCTGTCGGTTGATTGATAAACAGTATCAGTCGACTGATGAGCTGACCGTTATAGCCAGCTTACAGCTCATCGGTCGACTGAAGACCTCATTAGTCGATTAATAAACTCATCAGTCAACTGATAGTTTATCAGTCGTAAAAATAGAAACTTTTAGCAATTCCAGGCGAGTTCATTAGTCGACTTATAAAATCCATCAATCGACTGATAACAAGTTGCCAGAAACAAATAGTAAATCCGATTTTCAAACCACTTTTAAAAATAGTAAATAAATTCTAAAAAATATAAAATTTTAGAAAATGATTGTAAACATGATAATAAACATGTTACAAAAAGAATTTTTAGAATTTCACTTCAAAAAAATGAAAACTCATTATTTTTCAAAACTAGTCTAAAACATGAAAACTAAACATACATGTTTTTGACATTTTGACTTAAATAATATTTTAAAACCTTATAAAATGATTTTATAGACTTAATAAAAGATATAAACTATTGTTGTTAAGTTTATAAACTAATTATAGGCTATAAAAATTACCTTGACTACAGAAGGACCTAAAAACCGGCCATCAAGAGCTTGATTACGCCTACAGGCTTAACCCGCCAACACGAGTCAAATCTACTCAAGAGTTGAGTTCACTAGATAAAAGTGAAGGGACCTAGAGGGGGGAGGGTGAATAGGGTTTATGGACAAATAATATGCAATTTAAAAACTATTCCAATAAACCACACACAAAAATGAAATACAATGACAATAAAAAAGAGTAGTGATAGAGATAGTTAGCCAATTGATGACACGTGGTATGTTCATGAGGTTTGGTCTGCTGACCTACGTCCCGGGTCCCACTCTTGAGAATAAATCCACTACACACCCGGTTTGGAAGCAGGAACTTCTTCTACACAACGATCTCCATCGAGATCTCACAACCACATAGTAGATCTCCACGAGATCAAGCTCACAGCAGTTGTAATTTAAAGAAAAACTCTCCCTTTACAGTAGCCCTATAGCAAAGGAGAGATTGCAATTAAAGCTTGGGATGTGGGCTTTGAAATAGTGAAAGCAAATAAAAGTTGAAGCTCTTTAAAAACAATAAACTTAAACACAAGAGATTTGCAATGAAAGCTTGTTGGGGTTGTTGGGTATTTATAGGAAGAGAAAATAGCAGCCAAAACCCCAAAGAACCAGTGAAAATCCCACAAAAACTGAGAAAAACTAGCCGTTAGGCTGCTTATCAGTCGACTGATGGGAATTATCAGTCGACTGATGAGCTGAACGTTGTATTCAAAAACAAGCTCATCAGTCGGCTGATGTTTATTTTCAGTCGACTGATTGATCATCAGTCGACGCGTCATTCCACCAAAATAGAACATATACTTTTTGATGATTCTAGGCGTTTTCATCAATCGACACATCAGTTGACTGACGTCATCAGTCGACTGGTCAGTCGAATGATAACAGATTTTTAGCCTGAATTGATTTTTGAATTGAGTTTCAAAGCTCTGTTAAAAATAGTAAATAAACTCTAAAAAATGTAAAACTTTGAGAATAGTTTATAAACATTTTGACAAACTTGTTTGAAAAGAAATTTTGCAAAAAGATCCTCGTATTTGTGAAAATCATCATTTAGCAAAAGTACCAAAATACGAGTTTTGAAAGTGTGCAAGTGCGATATCCCATGAGCTTCAAATGTAATTAACGAACTACTTGCCTACAGTAAGTACTAGAGAGAAAAATAAATAGCAAATATCCTCCACATAGAAATACATGACTTGAGTCTTGATATTTACTCTTGAGTAGATGAAGCTTCTTATGCATATGGTGCTCTTGAAAGCATTGCTTCATCACTTTGCCTCCACCTCCTTAGATATTATCATTATAGCTCTTTTTCCATCCAATCCTCCATAAAAGGTGCTAATATATATGGTCTTCAATATAGCTCAATAAACAATTAGAACTAATAATGGTGTTTATAAATCATCATCAAAACAAAGGATCTAACAAAAAGGAGCTCGCTCACGTGCTTGACTCGCCAGCACGAGTCAAGACCAAACGATTGCTGAGCTTGCTTGTACATCTAGCTAGGATTTATGCCCGAGAACAAAATCAAACACCAAAAGAGAAAGACAAATACAATCACAATAATGGCAGAAACACAAACAACCAATTTTTACGTGGTTCGGTAATCTTGCCTACGTCCATGGGAGCAACAAAATTAATTTCTTATTAATCACAAGAATATACAAATAAGAGAGAGGATCTCAAACTTAAGATCTCTCAAACAAATACCAGGTGATTTTAATCTAAAATCACCGCTCAAAACTCTCTCTTAATTACCCCAAAGAAATGTAGACTATAAAAATTACTTTGACTACAGGAGGACCTAAAAAACCGCTATCAAGAGCTCGATTACGCCTACAGGCTTAAACCACCAACACGAGTCAAATCTACTCAAGAGTTGAGTTTGCCAGATAAAAGGAGCTCGCCCACGTGCTTGAGTCACCAGCATGAGTCAAGACCACGCGATTGCTGAGCTGGCCTGCACGTCCAGGCAACCAACCAGATGATTAGAAACTCACATGCACACTTGATTCGCCTGTACAAGTCAAGTCTACTCAAGAGTTGAGCCCGCCTGCGTGGCCAGGCGATCGACCAACTCGCCAAACTCGTCAGAGTACCTAGGGGCCAACGCTGTTGCGTACAGGGATAGACCTTCCTATTTCCCGTGATGTGAAAGGGAGGAGTAAAGTACTCCAAGCCCATCAAGTAGGCGCTCATAGTACAAGTGACTAGTCAAATCCACGCAGTCACAAAACTCGCCCGCATACTTGACTTGCATGCATACTTGACTCACCTGCACAAGTCAAGTTCATCCAAGTGGCTGAGTTCGCCTGCACGATTCAAGCCATCAGCTAGGCTATTAACAAATTCACCAGAATCACCCGAGTACTAGGCGGCTATGACATCATGCACATGGATGAGCCTTCCTATTTCCCATGACGTGAAAGGGGAAGAGTATAGTACTCTAAGCCCATCAAGTAGCCGCTCATGGTACAAGTAAGAGGCATGGTATCTCTCAATAGGACATGGTCATATCCCATGATTTAGGGGAGTGATCATGTCTTCTTCCTTCTATTTAAAAGCCTCTTCTGTTTATGTAAAGGAGGCTGGCTTTTCAGTTGATCAGTTCACTTTTTGACTGAGTTAGTGACACCCTCTTTGCACTATTTTTGCACTGTAGCACCTTCCTATAGCTTTCAGCCTCGATTGCCATTAAGCACGGAGATTCAAACTCGATCAATACGAGCTTCTATTATGTACTGAAGCTCACCATTTTGGATTTGTAATAAGCTATTCTTATCAATACAAACAAAACTCCCATTTTAGGAAATCAAATTTTTACACCTACAGAAGATGGCGACTACAGTGGGAGATACCGTTTCTTCAATCAAGATAGTGGTAGCACAGTTCGACAAGGTTACTGTTGGGACAATCGTGGAGTCCCTCCTAATTGAGTTAGACCAAGCCAAGTATGAAGAGTACTTGTCTTCCTCCTCCTCTAATTGCAATGCATCCTACAAATACCACAGAGTTGTGCGTAAGGCCTGACCCCAAGTGGCTGAGGCCTCCACGCCTGAGGACTCGATCCGAGCCATGGCAGTGAGTCCTAGCTCCCCCAAATCAATCAAGGCCGAGTGGAAGGGCAAGGGTATAGGGCAAAAGGTCGCTAGATGGGTCGCCAAACGAGCCTCGCAGACCCCCACTCCGGAAGAGATAGTTGTTCGCCTTGGCGTGAACCACGCCGTCATAGTTCGCGCAGACGCCCCTCTCTCCAGGAGGGCCTGCCAGCGGTGACGACATGCTCTCGCCCGAAAAGAGGCTTAAGCTCTCACCTCTTATGATAGTCTGAATTACTACTCAAGCCTGAAGAATGCCAAGCGGAGGTGTAGCCCTCCTAATGTTGATGGGTTCACCAAATCAGGCGATCCCTCGCACTCAGGCGAGCTTTGCTCTGATCGCAACACTTCTCGTTTCGACAAGCTTGGTACTTATGGCAAGCTTGGCCACCCATGCGAACCAACCAGGATTGGCGAACCCACCAAGTTAAGCAGGCTTCGTTTCTCGGGTCATACTCTTGATTCAAGTAAACTGCCTGAATCAGGCGAGTCTGCTCGAACAGGCGAACCTCGCTGGGTTTGCCTAACGGACAGACTTCACATGCGAACCAGCCTTGGGGAGGCGGCAGGTGAGCTCCATCAAGCCCACCTGAATACACAAACGGTCAAAATTCATCAATCGATGGGAACTCGCCCGAACGCAAGAACTCCCCCGTCAAGGCGAGATCACCTGGCTTCGACACTTAACCATCCCACCCAGTGTACTCAAGGGAGTTCATTTAAAACTCTCTCATGCAATCATGTGCATGGCCCCTCTAATATTGGGGGTAGCCACCAGCGACCTACGGGAGATCTCCAGAATCATCTAGCCTACAAACGCACCATCCACGAGGCGAATCCTCAGTGTCACTACGAAAGACTTATCCAAGCGGTACTCACCGACTACCGGTGTGTGGGAACAGAGAGACCTTTGGTGTTAGAAAGGCTTGCTCAAAAGGCTCCTAAGCCAAGATCTTCTCATCGAAGACATAGCCGCCAAAGGAGGCACGTCGTAGACAATTTGGAGCTCCCATCTGCTATGGTCAACGTGATGGGGAAGGGTAAAACCGTGCTCCCGAGTTCCCCAGACTCGAATTCTTTCCTAGGACCTAACCACCCTCTTGTTCAACGTGAGTGCGAAGCTATATTCTTGCGCACCCATACTCATACAGGAGCAACCCTCTCGCTCAATTATGCACTTTTAGCATCTCCTTCAGGCGGTGAAGATGAGGTTTGCTTAGCAGCAGCCACATCCTAAACCTCACACTCGATTCAAGATGAACTAGCAAGGGTGCACGTGGTAGAAACCATGGAGGATCAAACAATGGCCAAAAAACTCGAAGTACAATAAGCCACCATCGAATCCATAAAGGATATATTGGAACAACTTCTGAACAAGAAGAAAAAAAGAAAAGGGCTATGTGTACCCCGTGGAAGCTGGCAGGGGACAAGGAATAGGGACCCTCCCCTAATCAGACGACTGAACTGGAAGATAACATTGATCCGCACTCGGATCACTCTTCCAAGTCGTCGATAGGGGCATCATGTACTAGGGGTACTACCCGAGACAAGAGGCTCAACGAGTTCTAAAGCCAACTCAATGCCTTGAAGCTCCAGCAAAATATGAACAAGCTGGGCGTAGTCAGGCCATACCCTATCGAGTGGGACATAGTCCCCTACCCATCAAATTTTAAGCCCATCAGTTTGGTACAGTTTGATGGTAAGGGCTCCCCCTCACAGCACATCTACTACTTCATGTATCAGATTGGATTCCTCATGGGGAACGATGCTATCCTCACTTGGTTGTTCATCGGCACCATCAAAGGAATAGCATTTGAATGGTTCCACAAGTTAGAACCGAGCTCTATTACATCATGGGCCGATGCGGAAAGACTCTTCCTTGCCCGTTTCTTCGATGATGACACATAGGTGTCGATGGTCACCCTTCTTGCTGAGAAGCAAAGGAATTCGGAGTCAGTCAACGACTTCGTAAAGAGGTTCACAAATCGGTCAGTTCGTTGTTGAGACCAAGTCTCCGAAGCCACACTGATTGAGATGTGCCGCAATAATCTTTTGATCCATATTCTGTTCAAGGTTGGCACGGTATGTAATGGCTATAAATTTCAAATACGGGTTTAAAAAGTTTTCTGGTATTTAAATATTAAATATTATTTTTCTAAAAGAATATTTGTATTTTTTCCTGATTTCTCTAGATTTTTCTACGATTTAAAAATATGGTATTATATTATTTTAATGGTTTTACTAATTATAAATTTAATTGTTTTGGTAAAACTATTTAAATTAATAGTTAATTATTCATTATTTTTATTGTTATTATTATTTTGACTATAAATTTTCATTATTTATTTGAATAAATTTTTAGGTATTTTAAAATTATTATTTAAATGGGTATTTTTCTTTGTGTTTTGCCTGCGGTATTTCACTCTGTTTCTCTCTCTCTCTCTTCATCTCTCTCACACTCTCTCTCCCCTACCCTACTTTCCTAATTCACTCCCTAAATCCCGCACTCCCACCCACCTCGTGTTCCCTCATCTCTCAATTTCACTTCCCTCAAAACCATCACCTCGTGTTTCCTCCACTCTCTTTTTCAACTCAAAAGCCCCCCCTCTCTCTCTCACACTCAGCTCACTCTAACTCTCACAACTCACTCTTCTCTCTCTCTCTCTCCTCCATTTCCTAAAATATTCACTCCGCTCTCACTCTCTCTCTCTCTCTCACTGTCATCTCATTCTTCATCTCTCTCTCGTACACTCATCTCTCTCTCTCTCACCTCTCTCTCTCTCTCACTTCCTCCCTCTTTCTTCCCCTCTCGTTTTTGCCTCTACCTGACTGCCCCCTCCAAGAGCCATGACCTCCGCCTCCATCATCACCTCTACCTCCGGCTGAGATTGCTGCCACCAAGCCGAGCTCGAGCTCACCCCAACATCCAAGCTCTCCTCCGTCGAGCCACCAGAGCTCCTCCTCTTCCACCCTCTGCTCCTCCGTCTTGCTGTCCTAATAACCACACGACCACCTCATCTTCCATCTCTGATGACGCCTACCCAAGCTCCAACGAACCGCACCTAAGCCACCAGGCCAGCCCTAAGCCCCAAGCTCCCCTCACCGCCTAGGCTTGCCATGCCATCCAGCCCAAGATCTACCTCTAGCTGCATCCGCTAGACCCCGCCTCTGGAGCTCGCTACCGTCAGCTCCTCCCTTATCGTCAAACTACCCTCCTCTCGCGTCGTCTCCACCTGAGCTGCACCGCCGCTCACCATGCCCTACTGCTCACCACCCCCACTGCCACCTTGGCCACCGCCATCGACGAGCCCAAATCAGTGAGCTTCGTTACAGAAAACTTTAGTTTGAAGCTGACTTCGCACGTGTTTTTCGGCCAACTCTGACCTCCGTTTCCATCGATTCCTTCACCGTTACGTAGCCCTTCGTGTTGTCTATCATATGGTATATTCCTTTCACTTGGGCTCCCTATCTACATTTTGTTATATTCGTTTGAATATCACACATCACATTAACACTCTAATTTATAATTTTAACCGTAGCATTAATGCTGTGCAACCATCCCGACGACCCCCACTACGGTCCACGATATACCCAAGGCAAGATCCTACTTGCTCATATCTAAATTTTATATTTATTATGAATTATCTGTAATTTTAGTTCTATTAATAATTATCTACGTGAGATTGTTTAATGAATGATATTAGATAAATCATAATAATATGATAATTAGTATTTTTAGAATAATTATAATAAATTATAAGAATTTATTTTGGTAGCGGATTCATTTTTAGATAATTATATTAATTAAAATGAATTTATTTGAGAATGAAATCATTTTAGGAAAATTATAATAATTTAAAAGGAAGTATTTTAGAAAAAGAATCATTTTAGAATAATTATAATATTTTTTTTGAAATTATCTTGTGGAAAAAAATCATTTTAGAATGATAAATATTTGTTAAAAAGAAATTATTTAGGAAAATAGGCTATTTTGAATTAATGAGAATCTATCTTATGAAAAGATTATTTTTGAGTTTATGAAATTATTCTTTTAAAAGGTTATTTTTAGAATTATTATAATGAGAAAATAACTTATTTTGGAAAAAGGGATTATTTTGAAATTAAATTAAAGAATTTAAATTATAAAAGGTATTATTTTGAAGTAAATGAATTTATTATTTTAGAAGATTATTTTAGAACAATTTTATGATTCAAATTCTTAATTTTGATTATCTGATATGCTATGATATTATTGTACATGATTAGTTGCATTGATTGTTCCTTGTTCTGATTGAGAACTGTTAGTGGTCATGACCGTAGTAGCCTTGCGTGACATAGAGACATGTGTTGTGTTGACCTAGCAAAACAAGAAGAGTTGGGATGAGAAAGTCATGGTTCATGTGATCGGATAAGGCCGTTGATGCATCTTCCAGGCTCGCACCAGTGGTCGATGTCGCCACTGGGGTTGGTTCGTAGGGCTAAAGTAAAGTGTGTACATCACTTTGGTCAGTGGTAAATTTTTTAATCACCCGAGTTCTGTTTGAAGTTCGAACCAGGCAGAAATGGATTACATGTAGTCCTCTAGGTCGCATGTGTAGCAGGATTGGATGCACGTAGAGGATTTGTGAACAGTCAGTTATCCGATGATAGGAACGTTGACTCTATGTGAGATATGTACTAGTGACATGTTATAGAATGGCTAGTTACATGACATCGTTACTCGGATGATTATGAGTTCTTGTAAGATATAGACTAGTTATATTTCTTTTCATACATAGATTAGGATTAATATTTAATTATCTACAATTCGAGACATATGGTATATACAAGAGGGTTTTCTTGCTTGGATTATTTCGCTCGACGTACTATGTCTCGAGTTGTAGATTTTTAAGTATTAATTCCATCTAGTGTATGACCCTGTACTTGGAAGATTATTCTGATCGCTAGCTGCATGATCGACTTGTTACTTGGTTGATTTCCTTGGATTTATTCTAATTATTCTATGCTAGTAGTAAATTATATTTATATTATTAGTATTTCAGTTGCATGTTTCCATTGTTATTACCATTATTGCATTGGTCGCACGACCGTTTCTATTCTTCCTTTTGGGATATTGCTGTGTGTCATGCACGCTGACGTACTCCTTTCCTCTCAGGATGTACGTCAGATTTAGAGGACAGACAGCTACAGTTCGGAGTAGTACATGAGCCAATGGATCCTCCGCAGGAAGGCTTTGCAGACGGAGCAGAAGAACAAGTCGAAGCTTTGTTACCTCTTTTAGTTAGTTGATGACCCTAGTTTACTTTTGTAGTACGTTTATTTTCTGTCGGATCATTGTATTTTATATTTTCCAACATTTAGATCGTTTTGTATAAGGGCATGTTTGGCCCGAATATTATGTCTGGATGATCATTTCAGTTGTGATATGTATCTTTTGGTTCTGAGTTGTTTATTATATTCTTTCTACTGTGATCGGGGAGCCGTGCCTTCGTTTTATATTTTCTTGATGCTTAGCGTATTAGATTAAGCAGAAGGGGTCTAGTACTTATTTCTCCTCAGTCTAATACATCACGGGCTTGTTCACATTCCCATTCCGTCGTATTTTGGGAAGCGGAGTGTGACACGGTAGAAACCCGAACCTGGAAGAAACTTGTTCGCCAGGGCGAGCAGGTTGAGAATATGATCAAAAGGCTAGAGGTCGAGGAGCCTCACCCCAAAAAGGGAGATACGGAACCGAACGCACCCAAGAATCCTCCTTGATCAAGAGGAAAGGAGATCATGTCTGTTGACTCCGCTCCGGCACCCAAACCGGCCCAAAGGCCGAAACCTAAGTCGTTCGAGCAGCGCCCTCCCAAGCAATATGACTTTAGGGAGGACCAAATAGTAGAAACCTTCGACACTCTTCTCAAGAGCAACATGATTAAGCTACCAAAAGTCACCAAGCCTGAAGAGGCGAGCAAGACCGGTGACCCGAGCTACTATACATACCACCAATTCCTCGGTCACCATACCTCCAAATGGTATATCCTCAAAGATAAGCTTCAGGTCCTCTACGATGTGGGGGTCCTAAAAAATGAGAAAGTGTATAAGAAGGTGACCACAAACATGATCACTTGAGTTTCAAAACGGATCTCCCGAAAGTTCAGGCGCTGGCGGGATTGGTTCCTATCCCAAGGCGGCATTGAAGATTACTAATGACACTCCTCAAAATCAATGAGAAAAAGGCTTAGCATCAGAGACCTTACCATCAGGGCAGGTGATGTGGGTCCACCCAGACCTCCTCAGTGATGAACAGTGGGCATCAAAACCTTCAAGGAAGACCAAAGGTAAGCCCTGCAATGCCATCTCTGCTATCCCAGATGGAGACAAAGTAGGGGTAACCACCCTCACCGACTCTGATGAAGAGGCTGCCACTTTGGCCATTAGAGCGGGAAGGGAGCTCGCCAAGAACTACCCTTCAAGGGTAGAGGATCTAGCAGGACCCTCCACGGGCCACATCCAGATCCCAAAAAGCTAAGCTCGAGTAGCCAACCATTCCAATTCTATGTGCTCACGCAGTTGAAAAACATTCTGGCTAGAATCACAATGTATAAACTCCTACGGTTGTTCAGACCTACCCAGGAAGCTCTACAAGAGGCTATAGTCAACTCAGAAGCTTTTGCCATGCACTTCTCACCAGCTAGGGAGGGAGATACGGGAAGGGAGTGTTCATAATGCTGTCAGGCTGCCGAATAGCAGGTCCCCTGCATTACATTCACCCCTGAGGACATACTGATCAAAAGCATATCCCATGATCGACCCTTGTACTTCGCAGGGTACATCGGTTCCTCCAAGGTCGATCGGATCCAAGTTGACCTAGTATCCACACTGAGCATTGTCCCCCTGAAGCTTATCAAGCACCCGGGGGTACCTCAGAGGTGTTTATTCATGACAACCATGATAATCTTTGGGTTTAATGCCACTGGGACCTGACCGCTCGGCAAGATCCATCTAAAGTGCCGTATAGGCTATATGAAGATGGAGGTGACCTATTATATTATTGATGCTGAGCCTTCCTACAATGTGATATTGGGACTGGCGACATTTGGTAATGATTTAGGGACTAGCGACGAATCAGCAGCATTTGGCCGGGCAATTGTAGCAGGAGCCTCACCAGCATCCTCCTCGTTCAGAACCTAGTGTTAGGGAGTTCCGGTATATGCAGCGTCCTTCTTTCTCTGGTGCCGAAGGACATCTAGGAGCAAAGGAGTTCTTGAAGGTTACCGAGACCATTCTCATGGTGACTCGCATTGCTCCTGTAGAGTTGGTAGATCTTATGGATATCTAGCTCATTGACACCGCTCGGATATGGTGGGCAACTAGGAAGACTTATCTGGAGAGGCCAATCCTGTAAGAGACGTTCACCGAGCACTTCAACAGGAAATATTTTCCTCAGTCAGCTCGGGACGAGCTCCTGTGTAGATTCGTTGAACTCAAGCAAGGAGGACGAACAGTTAATGAGTACGAGGCCGGGTTTTCTTCCTTAAGCCGATTTGCTCCCTACTTGGCTATAGACCCTATGATTAGGAGGTATCAGTTTCAGAAGGGTCTGGACAAGTACATTAGGATGGCTCTGCTAGGTAGAGCTTTAGCGACCCATGATGCGGTACTAGATGTAGCACGTTGAGAGCATGCATAAGGAACCTGAAGACTCATACATGATTCAGAGTAGGACACCAGTAGCTTCGGCCCGGAATGTCAAACTGCCCCCTCTGAGGTAGTAGCAGCAGGCCCCACAGAGGCACCAACATTCTCATCGTCAGCCATTCCCTCAGAGTCACCCTTATCAGCACCCTAGAGTGCAGACTCGCGGCCAACCTTTGGTGAAGTGTTCCTATTATGGTGATGCTGGGCATACCTAGTAGGATTGCCCCAGAGTCTTCATCTGTGCTTCAACTGTGGGTCCCTCGGTCATGTCAGTCGAGAATGTCTACAGCGACAGCAGGCATGCTTGCGCCCACCTCCAGTTCGGGCAACTCTTCTAGCTCCACCTCGACTTGCCCCAGTAGCACCGGCTCAGTAGGGACACTATCCCCGAGCAGGGCCTCTTCTTCCTCAGAAGTAGTTTTATCAGAAAGCACAAAGGCAGCAACCACCGCGTCAGACGTTTATGATGTTAGCTGTGGAAGCTGAAGCAAATGACCAGGTTATCATTGGTAAGAATTGTTCATCTTAGTTTTATTTGCATATGAACTTCCTTATTTAGCATTACCTGATGATATCATAATAGGATTGTTATGAGTACTAAGTTAGTTGTATTATCTCCTCCTATAATAGGCAAGGTTCTTATTTCTTCTGTTCCTGCTTTATCACTCTTTGACTCTGGAGCCTCCTATTGTTTCTTGTCCCGTCGATTTGCGAGTGCCCACTCTCTTCCTATAACTCCTCTAAATATGGGCTGGAATATTAACACTGGCAGTGGTGTCTTAGTAGCATCCAGTGGTTATGAAGCATGTCCTGTGGTTATCTACGGGAGGGAACTCTTTGCAGACTTTCTAGTGATTGATTTGCCAAGCTTTGATGCAGTATTTAGGATGGATTGATTAGGGTCATTCTTTTCCACCATTGATTGTCACCGTTGAAGTTTAGTATTTGAGATACCGGATCACCCGAGGTTTGAATTCTTCAGTGGCAGTACATTAGCTGGGCCAGTAGAGTACAAAGCTAGACCGAAGAAGGCGTCATTTGCTACCATGCAGGTGGAACCCGAGAAGCTAATTGTAGTTTGGGAATTTGAAGATATATTTCCCGACGACATTTACGGGTTACCACCGGATCGAACAATTGAGTTTTCCATAGAATTGAAGCCTGGAATTGCTCCGATCTCCAAGACTCCTTCTCGTATGCCTCCGGCTGAGTTGACCGAGCTTCGGACTCAGTTAGATGATCTTATGCAGAGAGGCTTGATATGACCCAATGTATTAGCCTGGGGAGCACCTGTGTTGCTTGTAGGTAAGAAGGATTGATCCAAGCGGATACACATCGACTACCGGGAGTTGAATACTATGACAGTGAAGAATAAGAATTTACTTCCCTGTATTGATGATATCTTCGACCAATTAGGAGGATTAAGAGTATTTTCTAAGTTGGATTTACGAAGTGGATATAACCAGGTGAAGGTCAAGGACTCTGATGTTCCTAAGACTGCATTTTAGACGAGATATAGACATTATGAGTTCTTAGTGATGCCGTTTGGTATGACTAATGCGCCATTGACATTCATGAACCTGATGAATCTGGTATTCTATGATATGCTGGACAAGTTTGTAGAAGTCTTTATTGATGATATCCTGGTATACTCCAAGAGTGAAGTGGAGCATGCAGAGCACTTGCCATACGCGTTGCAGACCCTGAGAGAGCGTCGGCTGTTCACCAAGTATAGCAAGTGCTAGTTCTGGCTAGATCGCATTGCGTTTTTAGGACACATGGTGTCAGGAGACGGCATATCAGTGGATCCGGAGAAGGTATCTAGAATGAGAGATTGGCCTACCCTTAGGATAGTATCTGACATTAAGAGCTTCTTGGGGCTAGCTGGATATTACCAGAGCTTCATCAAGGATTTCTCGAAGATCGCAGAGCTGATAACGCGACTTACGAGGAAGGATATTAGATTTGTCTGGTCTGATGCTTTTGAGCAGGCGTTTGAGGAGTTAAAGTCTCGATTGATTTTGGCCCCAGTCCTGATGATACCGGATAAGAGCGGGAACATTAAGGTGTTTTGCGACGCATCAGGTGGAGGATTAGGATGTGTTCTCTAGCAGGATGGTCATGTGGTAGCGTATGCATCTCGTCAGTTGAAGAAGCATGAGCAGAATTACCCTACCCACGACCTGGAGTTGGTAGCTATGATTTTTGCTCTTATGCTTTGGAGGCATTACTTGTTGGGAGAGCAAGTGAAGGTGTTCTCATCTCTACACTGCCTGGCATAACCAATCTACCCTTCATCCGTAGGTCTCCATCTACTCTAATGGTCCAATCGGCCTTAGGCTCTTTGGAAATCTCCTCCTTACGGATTTGAATCCAAAAATCTTCCAACTGAGCTCTGACAACTCTGCCACTCCAAGATGACTACACTGACACAGCTCCCAAAAATACACTGGTACCACCAACCTCAGGCCTAAAATCAAACTGGCTAAGGGTGAGAAGGTCTCGATGCAACGAGCACCTCAAAACCGCAACCTGATGTCGACGCTTCCTACTCAAAGCATCCGCTACGACGTTCGCCTTCCCCGAATGATACTGAATCGCGAACTCATAGTCCTTGATAAACTCAATCCATCTCCGCTGTCTCTGGTTGAGTTCCTTCTAAGAGAAAAGATATTTCAGACTATGATGGTCTGTGAAGAACTCAAACTGCACACCATACAAATAGTGCCTCTATGACTTCAGTACAAATACCACTGCTGCTAACTCCAAGTCATGAGTGGGGTAAATCTGCTCATGCACTCTCAACTATCGTGAGATATAAGCTACTACTCTCTGAGTCTGCATAAAGACGCCTCCCAATCCTGCTAAAGATGCATCTGTGTAAACGACAAATGTCCTATCGCTACTCGAAATAGTCAAAACCGGTGCTGTAGTTAGCTTAGCCTTCAATATATCAAAGGCCTCCTGGCACCCTATGCTCTAAATAAACTATACACCCTTCTTCGTAAGGCGTGTAAGTGGCGTCGAAATCTTCGAGAAGTCCTAGATGAACTTCCTGTAGTAACCTGCTAAACCCAAAAAGCTACGAATCTCCGTCACCGTCTTCGGCGGTTCCCAATCAAGCACTGCTATAACCTTAGTTGGGTCTACTGATATACCCTCTCTACTGATGATGTGGCCAAGAAATCTGACCTCTAAAAGCCAAAACTCGCACTTGCTGAACTTGGCATATAACTGGTGCTCCCGTAGGGTCTGCAAAGCTAATCGGAGATGCTGCTCATGATCTGCCTCCGATCTCGAAAAAAAGAGGATGTCATCAATGAAAACAATCACGAACTGATCTAAAAGGGACGAAAAACCCGGTTCATCAAATCCATGAATACCGCGGGTGCATTGGTCAGTATGAATGGCATGACCAAGAACTCAAATGATCCATAGCGCGTGAGGAAAGTGGTATTAAGGATATCCATCTCCCGAACCCGCAACTGATGATAACCAGAATAAAGATCAATCTTCGAGAAGAACTACGATCCCTGCAACTGGTCGAACAAGTCATCAATCCTAGGTAGTGGATACCTATTCCGGATAGTGACCTTGTTCAACTCTTGATAATCTATACACAATCTCATACCGCCGTCCTTCTTCTTCACGAAGAGGACTGGTGCGCCCTACGGAGAATGACTCCGACGAATAAAACCATGAGCTAACAACTCATCAAACTGGGTCTGAAGCTCTCTCATCTTAGCTGGTGCCATGCGATAGGGTGCGCGGGATATCAAGGCTGTGTTCGGCTGCAACTCAATGCAAAACTTAACCTCTCTCACAGGAGGTAACCTAGGTATGTCCTGAAAGACATCCTGATAATCCGAGATAACTTTAGTCTCCAATAGATTAGAACTCTGATCCCGTCGCATTGCCTCATCGATGAACACCAGAAATGACTCCGTAAAACGGTTACCCTGAGAAGTGGTCACAATCATCTCGGATCCATCGGACGCTCGCAATCTAACTGTCTTCGCAAATCAGTCAATACTAATATGGTAGGACAACAACCAATCCATACCAAGGATGGCATCATACTCGGACATATGCAAAACTATCAGATCGACTATAAACTCGGACTCGTCTAAACTGATACTACACCTCCTACAAACGCTCTCCAGAAGCGATACCTCTCCTAGAGGGGTGAAAACTGATAAAAGGGTGTCTAATAGATGAGCTACGAGCTGGAGTCTAACCATAAAAGCATACGAAATGAAAGAATGCGAAGCTCCCGAATCGAAAAGGATACGGGCGGGAAATGAATTCACGAGGAACGTACCGTCCACAACTGCACCGCTGACACCATGATCACGAGGAACCACTACATATGCTCTGCCTGGGGCTAAAGACTGCTCTACCACTGGTGCTAGAAAGTATGGAACAATCTGCCCTTGGGGGGCCTCCTGGACTGCTCGCACCTGCCCCTCTAACCTCTGCACCACCGACGGTGCCTCAAGCCTGACCTACTGACCCTGACCTCTGCCCTGCTATCATTGCTGCTACTGGTTCGGACCCTTGCCCTACTAAGCTCCTGCTGGTACACTACGACACTCTGATGCCTTGTGTCCCACCTTGCGACAGTTGAAGCAAACCCCCGGAAACTTGCATTGCTGATGCACCCTCTGATCCTGCTAGGGTCCCCTCTTATGAGGGCCCTGCTACTGCTGCTGCTAATATCCTGATAAGGGCCTCTTGTTCTTTCCCTTAT
>BQKN01044261.1:491-10863 GCA_022839385.1 Asparagus kiusianus
TATATATATATATATATATATATATATATATATATATATTCCAATTTAGGGTTTACTATCCCTTTTCAGCATGTAAAGATAGTCTAAGTTGATACTGATAAACAAAAGCAATAAGAATTGATTAAAAAAATCCGGTTAAGGAATAAAAAATTTAAAAATATTATAGCTTAAAAATTATCGTCACTATATAAATTAAAGCAACTGTATATAATTTTACTAATAAGTCGGAGCGGCAAAAACACATTAGTAACGTTAATTGATAGATGTTTAAATCCATAAAAATGATAAAAGACTATAATATAATATTTTAGCATTAATTGCTTATAATTTAGAAACATTAATCTCTGATGTTAATAATATTTATAGGAAAAAATAATACAATGAATTACTTATGGAGAAACTATCAAAATGTTAAGAGATATCCTTTAAAAAAAATCAAGCTATTTCCATTGCAAATGGGAAAGTGACGAAATAAATCTAAAATTCAGAAAACATCTATGAATCATTTGAATTGATACGAACATAAGGCATATCTATTAAAGAAGCACCAACTGAGTTATGTTGAAGAATAATTTAATAACTTTATCCCAATCAAAGAAGAATTCTCTATAGAAGATATAAAAAAAATTAGTAAGTATTCACAAATTTCATATATTATTCTTCAAGTACTAAAAAAAATTAAATAATAATATTATAATAGAAGTCAAATTGGCAATAAAAAATCCAGGTATTTATTTAGATCTTTGTGAAAAATCACAGGGATAGGCAAATGTAATAATATTGACGTAACATAAACTCTTATTGGATGCACATCAGAATAATTTATTGTAGAGAAAAAAGAGGTAGCTCCTAATCTTATTTAAGTAATAAATTTGAAACACAAAGAATTTTATATATATGAAATTAATATTTATTCTTATTTAAATAGAAAAATAACAAGTCTGATTTCAAAAGTTTGTGTTGAACATCGAAAAGACATTTAACTTCTTTGTGAAGTTAAACGACAAGATAAAAGATTAGTGATCCCAAGAAAGATAACATCATAAAAAATACAACTCTAGCCTGATGTCACAATTGATGTAGATGATGACGATACTACTCTAGAATTGCCCATAAAAAAGATAAAGGTGAGGAAGGATTAATCTTAGCTCAATAAAAAATAAAACAGAAAGAATAAAATATGATATTTTCTAAATATTTTATTAAATAGTTTTTTTTTGTGAATTTAGGATTCTTTAGAAGGGAGTTTTATGAGTTTTTCTTCAGTACTTATATATGCTTATGTGGATGCTTTTATCATATAAATGTATACTAGAGTTAGCATTAATCTTTAATTTATAATTTTTAATAAAGTTTATCAATGATTAGGAGCAATCTTCTGTGAAAGACGTGGGGGGGTCCACCATACCCACGTGAAGTTCGTTCACAGGTTTGGAAAAAGCCAGTGCGGAAAGTTAGAGCCCACCCAATCACAACATCATCCTATAAAATACTCGTTATTCCTAGGGTTTAGTTTTGTGCGTAGTGAGGGAAGCGGAGAAAGACAGAAGGCGGCTGTGTGCAAGATTGAGAGGGGAAATCATTGGCGGCTGGGCTTGGAAAATCAAAACGCGTAGAAGAGAAAGCAAAGGACGGCGCTGTGCAAGGGTTTTTTTGTTTTACGGTTGCAGTTGTTTGGGCAGAGCTTTTTGGCTGCAGTGTTTTTTCCTTTGAGAGGTTTTGTGCATCCCCTTTGAGAGAGTATTTGTGTGAGAGATCTGAGAGTTTGTGAGAGGGTTTAGATTGTGAGATTGTAAACCCTAGTTGTATTCTCTCCCCTCTAATAGTAGATCTCCCCCCTCCTTACCCCGTGGACGTAGGCAGTTTGCCGAACCACGTAAAATTGATTTGTTTGTGTTTGTGGCCATTGTAATAGTTTTAGGATTCCTCGACAAGTCAGTCCTAGAACTGATGAGAGGAAGAGCCGATATCTCACTTTGTTAAAATATTCACTTCAGATTCTTGTCTCCTTGGTGAGACGTGAATTCTTATTGATCTTTCTCTCTTATTATGCACCAGAAACTCTACCGAAATTTCTGCTGCGCACAAGTGGTATCAGAGCCCAGGTTCCAGATCTAGGGTTTTGTCTTGGTTGGAGGAGTAGATCAATTTGGAGGCTCGTCTAGGGCTTCGTTTGGTGATAAAGGTGGGATCTTTTGGTAAAGACTCTATCTTTTCAGTTTTGGATCTATTCTTCGTTCGTTGGTGCGTTGAGAAAGATGTCGGGGAAAGAAGATGCTTCGGGTGTCGAGGGTAGTGCTTCTGGCGCGAAGACCGTTCAGAGTTTGAATATCCACTCTATGAAGATAGATGTGGAGAAGTTTAATGGCATAAATAATATTAGATTATAGAGATGCGAGATTTTGGATGCACTGAACGCGCATACTTTGGAGGATACCTTGGAGTTAGATGGCAATCCAGATGAGATTGAAGAGAAGGTTTGGAAGAAGATGAATCGAACGGTGTATAGTGTGATTAGATCTTGTTTGACTCAAGATCTAAAATATGATGTGATGAATGAGACTTCTACAAAGAAGATTTGGGAGATTCTCGAAAGCAAGTATCTGACAAAGAGTGTTGAGAACCGCTTGCATTTGAAGAGGAGACTTTATCGTTTCCAGTTGAAGAAGAGAACCTCAATTAGATATCACATGAACACTTACACAAAGCTTCTTACGGATTTGGCGAACGTGGATGTCATGATTGAAGATGAGGACAAGGCGTTGCTGTTATTGAGTTCCTTACCCGACGAGGAATATGAGACCTTCGTCCTTACTCTGATTAATAGGAAGATATCTCTTTTGTATAGTGAGGTCACTACTGCACTGGTGAATTATCAGCTTCGGAAGAAGGATAAGGAGACTTCGACTGAGTCGATAGCAAAGGTGTTGACCGTAAGAGGGAAGGGTCCAAACCGAAAGAATTAGAAGTCACAGTCTAGAGTATGACATCCTACAATTGAAAAAGATCAGTGTGCTTAGTGCAAGGAGACTGGTCATTGGAAGAAAGACTGCCCAAAGCTCGACGAATGGATGAAGAATAAGCAGAAGGGAAAAGGGAAGCAACCATCATCAGAAGCAAATATCGTATCGGATGGTAATATTTCTGACTCTTCTATTTATTCACTTTCTATCAGTCCTACATGTAGCTATTCGGAGGAATCCAAGTAGATGTTGGATAGTGGTGTGACCTATCATATGTGTCCTAGAAGGGAATGGTTCTCTAGTTTTGAGAAACCGGATAGTGGTGTGGTGTACATGGCTGATAACCGTGCATGCCAGATCCTTGGGATAGGAAGAATTCACATCAAAATATTTGACGGGACTATTAGGGAGTTAAATGATGTGAGATTAGAGCTTTGGTTGGAGAAGGTCTGAATGTTCGAATTGAGGATATAGTTCTCAAGATTGTAGAAGACTCTCGGATTGTGATGAAGGGCGTCAGGAGGAATAACCTGTATTACTTAACTGGAGGTATAATAGCAGGTGGAGAACTGGTAACTTCTATTGATTCGACTAGACTGTGACATTTGGGGCTTGGCCATTCCAGTATTGATTCATCGCATAGATTGAAAGAGGGTGTGAAGACCTACAGTTTGAAGTCCAGTGAACATGTTGATGTGAGCAAGAAGACCAAGATGAAGTTTGGCACCTCTATTCATCATTCTAAGGGTCGTTCTGGAGGAGTTCAAGTGGATGTTTGGGGACCTTCCAAGAGGACATCATTGGGAGGTAATAGAAGTTTGGTTTCCTTTGTTGGTGGCTGTTCTAGGTGTATTTAGGTTACAACCAAATCCCCTATGGATAAATTCCTAGTAATTTCTAACAGTTTGAAGAAGTGTAAGATGAATAGAAATGTGAAGGTACTTCATTCTGGTTTTGATGGGAGGTACAAGATAGACCTGTTTCTGTATTGGAGCCGAGCTCACGGCATTTTGAGACACTTCGTTGGAAAGGAAATCTTAGGGCAACCAGATAGGGTGGTAAATTTGGAGAACCGTGCCTTGCTGGAGGAGGATCGATGTTTGTGGTCGAACAATGGTTTGCAGAAGAGGTTCTGGACTAAGGCTTCGATATATTTGAATCATCCTATTAAAGAATTGTCAACTACTGTGATTGAAAGTAGAACTCTATTGGAAGATAGGTCTGATTGTGTCATTTTGGATGAGACTTCGATGAGGGAGCTAATTGACTCTCAGCAGGTGGAGAGTTTTAGACAGACCTTAGAGGTATCGCAACGGGTGGAGATTGATGCTACTCCACATTGAGTGAAGATTACTCCAGATCATACTGCATTGTTTGGGATTCCAGCTAAGGTGACACAGCTTAGGGATCATTTGGATTTGGGTGCAGATGATGAGTTCGGTTTTGATTTGAGTGCAGCTGATAGACATAGTTTGGATATGGCCATTGGTTCTCCTCAGGTGGAGGTGTTTGAGGCCATTGAGGTGCTATCAGTCGCAGAGTTGATGATATTGGAGAAGGGTTGCAAATTGGATTTAGGTCGTTCGCGGCCATTTGGGTGAACTACGTTCGGCTTGATTCCTTGGGCAAGAGGATACGTAAGCAGTCTTTATGATACAGCCGGGTTGGATTTTGATGGGGGTAAGATCGATTTGGTGAGTTGATACCGATATTTGAAGAGTGTTTACGCTCTCATTTGGGTTTTTGACTTGTTATGGATTGAGTCCGTTGTCGTGAATCGTTTCACTTCGTATTGGACGCAACAAGTGAGACATTTGGTTCGGTTGGTGTCGGCTTAGTTTTGAAAAAACTTCGCCGAGGTGGAGAATTATGAAAGACGTGGGGGGTCCACTATACCCACGTGAAGTTCATTCACAGGTTTGGAAAAAGCCAGGTGCGGAAAGTTAGAGCCCACCCGATCACAACATCATCCTATAAAATACTCGTTATTCCTAGGGTTTTGTTTTGTGCGAAGTGAGGGAAACGGAGAAAGACAGAAGGCGGCTGTGTGCAAGATTGAGAGGGGAAATCATTGGCGGCTGGGCTTGGAAAATCAAGACGTGCAGAAGAGAAAGCAAAGGACGGCGCTGTGCAAGGGCTTTTTTGTTTTGCTGCTGCAGTTGTTTGGGCAGAGCTTTTGGCTACAGTGTTTTTTCCTTTGAGAGGTTTTGTACATCCCCTTTGAGAGAGGATTTGTGTGAGAGAACTGAGAGTTTGTGAGAGGGTTTAGATTGTGAGATTGTAAAACCTAGTTATATTCTCTCCCCTCTAATAGTAGATCTCTCCCCTCCTTGCCCCGTGAACATAGGCAGTTTACCGAACCATGTAAAATTGATTTGTTTGTGTTTGTGGCCATTGTAATAGTTTTAGGATCCCTTGACAAGTCAGTCCTAGAACTGATAAGAAGAAGAGCCGATATCTCACTTTGTTGAGATATTCGCTTCAGATTCTTGTCTCCTTAGTGAGACGGGAATTCTTATTGATCTTTCTCTCTTATTGTGCACCAGAAACTCTGCCGAAATTTCCGCTGCGCACAACAACTTCATATTCTCTTTTGTACCATTTTAGCATACTTTTAACCAATCATTTTGCCTTATTAGTTTTAAATATTCACCTTCCTTGTATAATACTATTTTAACATTTTTTTACTTTTGCAACACTCTACTTTCTCAAGTAAAGCTAGGTTTCATGTCAGTCAAAATAATATAAAAATTCAAATTAGCTTCAAATTATATTTGTTTTCTATCAATTAAAATATCAATATGAAAATTTAAATTGGGTGTAACCTATTTAAACAAACATCAAAGAAAATAAATAATCGCAATATTAAAATTTAGAGACAAAAATGAGCGCAAACTATTAAAGTGGAACTGAGGTTTAGTTAGAAAATAAGCCAAAAATACTTTATCATGGTATTTAACCATGTGCATTGCACGTGTATAAAACCTAGTCATCTACCCTTTTAAAAAGGGAGTTCTAGAAAAAAATTTCTTTCCCAAAATGCCCTTCAACTATTGTAATTATAACAATTTTATACATTTTTATCGTTTCACAGAGTTAATAAATCCTCATCATCACCGCACCCCCTCTGCCATCGTTCTTTTCATTTTTCACCCCGTCAGTTAAGAATTCGCTCTAGCATCCACCTTCAGTTACGCTTCTCCTTCGGCAACGCCACCCCACTTTCTTAAATCATCAATTGCCAACAATGAGTATTATTATCCTCATCATCACCGTACCCCCTCTTCTAGACCCTAAAGGGGGGTGATTAGGGTCTTATTATTAATCTAATCCGATTTTATGCCAATTAAAGCTAATTAACAAGTTATCCTAACAAGTATGAAATACAACAAGATATGTGAGCTAGGATAAGCAATATGAATAATGAGATATATCCTATATGATAAAGATATATGCAATGGTATATAAACTAACACAATGGTGAAATAAACATAAACAAGATAAGAGTGATAGTGTAAATAAATAATACAAACACATAATATGATCACGGAGTTCGGACCTTCCGTCCTACGTCTCCTCTCCCCACTCCCAGGGAGAAATCCACTATCACAACCGGGTTTTCTACGCTCACCTGAATAACGTTTACATCTCACACTCGGTTTTCTAGCTAACCGAAAACTTTACAATCAACACTCTTGCAATCCCACTCTACACCCTCTCAAGTATTGGACCTAGACGTGTCTCCCTCAAGTGCTCAGATACAACCTCTCCCTAGGTTCGTCAACCGACGCCACTCATCTTGGGACGACCTCGACTCTCACCACACACTCCTTTCGGTGTACAAGTGTATTACAAAGTGATCCTCTCACTAAAGCACAATTACAACAATCGTTTGCTCTCTAATATGGATGAGAACATAATGAAAGCTCACACTCAATTGTTACAATTCTCACCAACCCAAATATATTATGTATGAAAATACGATAAACTCATGTGGGTGTGTGTAAACAATGAGTGAAATAAAATCTCACTCAAATAGCAAACTAGCAATAATAAGAATATGAAAAAACAATAATAGAATTGCTAGAGAAAAGAGTTAGAAAAACTTCTCTATAAATACAAAGGAGAGGATGAAGAAGATTGAGAATGAATCCCTAAATTTGCAACGTAAGCTTCCTCCTTTGTAAACAAAAAACCCAAACTTAAAACAAACTTTAAAACCCTCTTAAACTTATTTAAAACCCTCTCTAAAATGGTTACCAAGAACTGAGGTATAAGGGGGTATTTATATGAATCCCCAAAGCCAAGAGAAAGCCAAGAAAAGACCAAAAAACCAACCCAAAAACGGCTCTGAAAACTAGTCGTTGGAATCTGAATGACAGATTGGCGGTCGACCGCGAGCAACAAAACAGCAAAACTGAGCTTTAGAAAACAGACAGTCGACCGTGACGGTCAACCGTGAGATTCTCTGTACTGTATACGGCCGATCGCCACGGTCGACCGTGAGCCAACAAAAACCATACTGAGTTTCTGAACTCAAGGCGGTCGACCGCAAACTGATATATGACTTGAACAGGTTTTGAAAACAGTTTTTGTGACCTTAAAATCCTGTTTAAAAATATCAAATAAATTCTAAAAATTATAAAACTTTGGAAAATAATTGTAGACATGATAATAAACATGACCAAAACTGGTTTTCAAAAACGACTTCCCAAATAAGAAATATTATCATTTTGTAAAATAGTCCAAAACATGAAATTGTAAACACATGAGTTTTGATATTTTAGCTTAACCATGTTTTGAAACATTACAAAATGATTTTGTAGACTCGGATAAAGATGTAAACTATTGTTATGAAATCTATAAACAATGAATATGGTTTTTATCAAAATACACATATAATGCACTAAAACATGATTTCATTAAACTAAATAAAATTGATATTGATGAAATCATATATATGCATGTAAGTATGAAACAAAAATATGTTTTCTAATTATATTCAATTGTTTTATATTAAAACTTGAAAACTATCAAACCAAAACATATATGTATATACATAACTATATATATACAAAACCAAAACGTGTATGTGTGTATATGATTGAGCTTAAAGTACTAACACACATAATATAAAACTTAAACTAAGTTACCCAAGCTTGTAATCTTCAACGAAACTCTATCTTGGTACACTTGCGGATGAAGCTTGAACTTGAATCTTTAACTTTGAATTGCATAGGCTTCACTCCATAATCCCGCCAACCTCCATTGGATATGATCGTGAATGCTTGATTCCATCCATCCTCCAACATATTGTTTGCCTAAAATAAATATAAAACACAAACACTAGACAAACAATAGTATATGTAAATTATTTGTTAAATCATCATCAAAACAAGAAGGCCAACATCTTCTGCCATCATCTCCTTACTTCTCAGATTTTGGGCATCGGTTACGATCACGAACAAACCCTAGCCGGTGACGGTGACGAGTTCCATCCTTCATATTTTTAGTGCTGCATCTGCTTGTAAGCTATTTCTACCTTCAAAAACCCGATTTTACGGTTTCTATATGTTGAATTCGGTAAAAAGAGAACATTTTTAGCCTTATATTGATGATTATTTCTTGAATTTGCAAGTTATCGATAAATTGACAGCTTTAAGATATTTATTTCTTCTATTTTTGTTGAATTCTGTTGAATTAACCTAATGAAACAATGTTACTTATCAATTTTAGCTTGTAAATTTATATTTTACGAAGTTGAGGAATGAGACTTTTCAATTTTATACACTTTAATTTCTTTTGTGGATGAACATTCCAATTTTGTGAGAAAGGATTATAAGTAGATGTGTTGTTATGCATGCATTTTCCTTGTTTATGTAATCCGAATGATGTTTTGTTAGTTGCATGAGTTTAATTGTTTAACTTGTGTGATTAGTATCTTCCATACGCCCCAGTTGCCTCTTCTTCTAGGATTTAAGGTAATCAACCGTCAACATTGTGGTCATCATTCTCAGTTTCATATCTGGAAAAATAATGAGCATGTCCCTTTGCCTTTTACACTTTTCCGCGCATTTCTTGGACTGTAATAAACTAATAAAGACAGACATCAAAGAAAAAAATAAATACATTTAGCTCTTTTCACTTTTCAAGTAAGTTAAATATGCAATTCTCTATTGTTTTTTGATCTATAAGCAATTCCCGAAATATGCTAAATCAAATGAAAATTTAATAGGAAATCCTTAAAATTTTAATTACTAATTTTTCCACAATTCCACTTCATACTGAAAAAACATGACATGTTGGAAAGATTTTGTAGTTTTATTTGCAACGGAGTGAGAATTTTTAATTTGGTATTCCTTTTGACTCGAAGTGTCATAAAATTCAACTGTTTTTTTCTTATTGGGAACTAAGGACAATCGGAGTGCATCATAAGCAGTTAGGATGACAATCCTTTCAGTCTTTAGATTACATATAGCTAAGTACCGGCTATTTATCAATTTCCAACTTTTATTGAAGACTAAAGATGCAATTTTCAAGCATTTTCCCCCCTGTAACCTAAGAAACACATCACCCAGACACAGGGCACAACATGTTGCTATTATCCATATGATAAATTTGAACCGGCTTTAAACCTCCTAATTTGCCATAGGGATAAATTCCTAATTTAGGCACATACAATGCTCTCATAAAAATCCTATAGATCTCCAGGATCTTCCCAGGACACGTGAAGGTTTAAAAAGACCTGCATATCTCCTCATATATGGATAATGTAAGGACCATGAATTTTGATACTAGTTAAAAATAATTTTCTGGTATTTAAAATATTTAATTATTATTTTTAAAAGTGTATTTTTATTTTTCTCGATTTCCCTATAATTTTCTACGATTTAAAAACCAAAATTATATTTATTTAAACGATTTTAATATTTATAAATTTATTTCGTGAAGTAAAATTTTCTAGAATTAATTTGTTATGTTATCAGTACTATTACGTATTATTTTAAATAATATGTTGTATTATTAATATTATTACAAATTATTTCATATAATACATAGTATTATTAATTACGTTTTTTTGGTATAATTTATTGTATTATTTCAACTATTACATATTATCTGTCGTATTAGTATAACTAGTACGTTTTACTGTGTATATAATTGTTCCATAATTATTTGATTTTAAATATAAGTAAATATATTTTTATTATTAATTATTCTCGTTTAATTATACAATATGGGTATATTTCGATTATTTTGTTTCAACTGTTGTATTAGCACAACATGTACGTTTTTCCTTGTAGATAATTATTATGTAATTAGATTAAATTTTAAATACCCGTAACTATTTTATTTTAATTATTTTTGTTTAATTCCCTTAACCCTAACCCTAATATAATTATATATAT
>BQKN01044264.1:660-16869 GCA_022839385.1 Asparagus kiusianus
TCGTCCCAGCTGTTTATGCTTCCTGGCTTGAGGCGACGATACCAATCGAAGGCAGCTCCGCGAAGAGTGCCGACGAATGACCGCACCATCAGAGGCTCATTACCAGAGATGACTCCCAAGTGCGAATTGAAGTAAATCAAATGCTGAGTAGGGGAACCCATCCCATTAAACGGCGTGAAGTTAATTAGACTGAACTTCGCCAGATATGGGATTGATTCCTACTCTCTTGGGTATGGACAAGGAATGCCCGTCTTTTTCGTCTCTTGAGCAGAGATCAATGTGTTGATCTTGCTCTCGAGATTTTTAATTTTTAGGCTTTCACCTGTGTCTTCGCTAGCATTCTCGTTACCACCCCCTGGGTTGATGGGAGGGTTGTTAACATTGCGAACTTCATTTGTGTCCTCATCTTCCAGGTTGTTCTGGTTGGGACGACTTGGTTCACCTTGTTGGTTTCTTAATGCTTGAAGCTGTTGGTCATGCATCTCTCTCATGTTCTGCATAGCCATTTGCATTTCGAACCGAAAGGTCTCCTGTTGTTTGGCCATGGCATCTTCAAGCATCTTGGCCACTTACTCCGTGTTTATCATAAACACTTCGCGGGGTTGTCCTTCACTGGACACTGTGTTATCAGACACCACTGCTGAGCCAGCATCTGATTCTTCATCTCCCGAAGGTACTCTTGTTCGGATTCTACCATACGTAGCGCGAATGATAGCCTCGGACTGTAGACGAGTTACACGTCGGGATATTTCTGGAACCGCCTCGGGATTATTCTGAGCCGATGTTCCTGTGCTGGTCATATTTGCGGTGACCCTTGAATGCTCACCATCTATGACCATCTTCCTCCTTCGTTGGAAACGCCTATGCCTTAGTTTTGGCGTTCCATCGCTGAGTCTTTCAAACACAGAGACTCTCTCAGGGACTGCCTTGACACAGTTGCACTCAGAGAGTACCGCTCGAATGAGCTTCGAACAAGGACATTGTGTTTCGAGCCTTCGAGGGCTCCTCTTTCTGGTTTTACTCGTACCCCCGGCACGATAGTACAGCTCGTCCGTTTGAAGGTCGGAGCAAGCTATCGTGTGTTGGCACGATCTCTCAGGTATAACGTTGTCGTCATCAGATGACAACGTCTCCTTCTGAGGAATAATTGTCTTCTTCGGACCATCCAGAGTCACACGCCTCGAAACACGCTTTTGTGTGCGTGAATCTTCAGCGGGCTCTTGCACTTCTATGCGCAAAGTTGTGCGCTTGGGTGCCACAATTTGCTCCAAGTGTTGAGGGTTACGGCGACCCCCAGCATGCTGCATTGGTTGGGACTTCTTCATTGGCCCCAAGCGTTCTTGGACTGGAACTTTAACTCGTTCCTTTGGAAGTGGGCCGAGGCGCTCCAAAACAGATTTTCTTTTCTGGGATGGTCCTGCGGGATCTCCCTGAGCAGTTGCAGAAATTACCGGCTGTTTAGATTGACTTGCCGGAGTTTGAATTTTCGGAGGCTAGGGTTGTCGCTCCTTGGTCTGAATTGTTGCTTCAGACCTTGGCCTCCAAACCTTGCGAGTTGATGGCGGCTTTTTGACCACCTCCTTCTGCAGCTTCCGACGGGCTTCTTCGGCTTTGGCCCATGCTTGCGCCGACAACGCGCGCCGTTTGCGGATGCGCTCCTCCAGTGTCGAGCGGTTCCGTTTGACCCGGACCCACTCCATTGTCGATGGTTTGGAGGAACCACCATTCACTTGTTGTTGAGGCTGTTTGCCTCGTTTGTTCTTCAGATCCGCCTGATAGCGGACCCCGTCAACTGACTCCATGGCCTTGGCGAATTGCTTCGCGAGGCGTTGACGCTGCCTCTAGCGAGCTCTCTTGGAGAGAGTCACCACGCCTTCAATGGCGGATTTGACCTTCTTTGAGGTCGGTAGGGCCTCACTCAACGTAGCTTCGGCGTCGATCGGGGTGAGGTCATCGTTGGTGGCTTCAGCTTCATCACACCAACGGACTTTTCTCCTGGAGGAGAACTTCTGGAACTTCTTGGACTTGGAGGAGGAGGTAGATCCGGACGAGGACACGTACTCCTCATATTTCTGCTGGTCGAATTCATACTCAACCTCCTCCACGACCGGGATCGAGATCCGCGGCTGCGACACTCCGATCTCGGCAGCGAGATCGGTGGCTCCCACTGTGGTCGCCAGATTGTTCGCGTGAAAAGTTGGATCTTTCTTCATTATCGATTCCATTGCACTCAGTTAACAACTTTATGCGTTACAAAGAGATTCGGTCTTTTTATAAGATCTGGCTTACAATGAAAATCAAAATAAAACAAAGAAATCAAAATTACAACTTCTCTCTTTTATCGAACAAATCACAAGATCCTGTTATCCGGTCTCTTGCTTTGTGGGTTGTTTGCCTGTGCCGGGGTTGATTACCGTGGACCACCGGGCAATCTCGATCCGAACAGATCTACGTGGTATGACGGGTATTATCTCACCAAGGAGATAATAGCCGTGAGGGATCGTTTCACCAAGGAAACGCTCGCTCAAATCTCGGGATCTAAGAACCAAGCTTAGATCCGGAGTAGAATGACGTAGATCTGGGAATCCAAGTCTTCAAGCCTTCACAATCCGAGTTGAGGTCGCAATCCGGCAGAGTTTCGGCTCTTCAGAAGTTTCAGAAAAAAGTCCTCTCAAATGAACAAACACCTGGCCTATTTATAGGCACTCAGAACTGTGCATATGCACAGTTCTGAGCCTAGCCACCCAGGGGTGGCTCGGCCACCGAGCCACCCCGGGTCGGCTCGGTTTCGGCCGAGTTCCCGGGTGTTGGTTCGTTTCGTCGTTTTCAGGTGTTTCCGGTTCTTCGTCGTTCGGATTTGATTCAGTTTCTAGAATCGACTCATTGACTTGATTCCAAATATGGCAGTTAATCCGTTTCTGAGTCCGAGTCCGGGATTGATCTTGGTTCGATCGTTATATCACCGAGTTCGCTCTTGTTTAGATGACTCGGTGATTCCCCGAAACGTTGGTTTGATTCCACGTGCGAACGTGTTCCGTCGCTTATGCGCTTCGTCGTCTCGAACTCTCGTTGATTTGTTTGGGTCTTGATTCGATTGCCCGAATCTTCATTTGGCAGTAGATCCGCTTCGGTGTTTGAGTTCAGGTCCGTTTTGTTGTTGGACGACTCGTTAACTTTCCGAACCGTTGGTTTGGTCCCGCACGCGAACGTATTCCGTTGCTTGCATGCCGTTCGTTGGCTTCGTAGCCTCGTTAGTTCGCTTCGTTGCTCGAACGTCCGTTGATTTGTCGAATCATCGTGCCGAGCTAAGCTAAGGGACTTATAGGCAATTTTATACGCCTACAGATATCCCCTCCAAAGTGTTCCAGCCTCATTCTTTTATAGAAGAGTCTGAAATACTTTGGATATGATTACCCCTACCCTTTGTCGGTATAACGGGACCTGGAACGACTTTCGTTCTGTATTCCTTCACTCCTTCAGGCTATTCGGTGCTTTGTCGAATGCTTGTAAGGACTCCGGTGCTGCATTTATTGTCTGACCGTTGTCGGAATTTGAACTTGAAGTCGATTCCTGATTTTCCAATCTTTAGCTCGTGTTTGTTGGTTCGACATACAACTAACCCTCGATTGTTGGCGTTGAGCCTTTATTTGCGACGCGTTGTCCGGCGTCGTGTTATTGAGTTATCCTTAAGAATATTTTTAGAAAAATATTCTCCAGGAACTTCTCAATAAAAATGAGGAATAGTTTATACTCGTATACCTTATTGGAGTATTTCCGTATTCAAAATGAGCTGAACCGGCTTGAAAATGAGCCAAAAAAGGCAGTAATTTGGCTCAAAAAATTCTTCCGCTCCTTCCGAATGTGAGGGAGAGACAGGAATAAACCAAGGATGAGGCCCTCTGTTGATTTGAAGTCGTTTCGATGCTCGATTCAGTCTCTTTTGAACTGATTTGGACTGGTCCGGTTCGGTTCAACTTGGTCCGGTCCGGTTCAATTTGGCCCAACCTATAAAAGGGGTCTTTTTTTTTCTTTTTCTCTTTTCTTTTCCTCCTAGGGCCGGCCGAACCCCCCCCCCCCCCTTGTTTTTTTTTGATTTTTTCTTTTCCCTCGAGCACTCTTTCTCCCTCAAACCTTGATAGTTGTCTTAGATCTAGTCTTCCTTTGGATCTTTGACTGAGAAATCCCTCGAAGAACTGATTTTTAAAATCCCTCTCAGGCCCCTCGAGCACGTGGTGAAAGTTTCCTAAAAGGCTTTATCTTTATTGGATCTCGAGCCTTTCTTCAGGTAAATCCTCCATAATTATGATCTTTTTCATGCTCAGTTCAATTTATGCATTTGTGGGATCGCATGTGAGGGTCGAGGGTGTGATTTGATGCCTCGAGTTAATCTTTCAAGGGGGGTAGATCCGATAAAAAAGTGATCTTTTTTCTAGATCTGACCTCTTTTAACTTATTTTGCAGCTTGTCATGTCGCGTGCTTTGAGAGGTTGTTCCCCTGCTATGTCGGCTGATGGCGCGCCTCCCTCCTATGCTGGTGAGCTATTTTTGGCAGTATTTGGAAATTTACAAATTAGTCCCTATTTTCTTGTAAATTTACAAACTGGTCCTTTTTTACCCCACGTTATTCTCCTTGGCGAGGCAATCGGGAAGAGCCTTGATTCTCGTTGGTGAGGATCGACGCTTTCGGCATATTCGGAAATTTTGCAAATTAACCCCTTTTTTTCTTAAAAATTTGCAAATTGGTCCATTTTACCCCACGTTGTTCTCCTTGGCGAGGCAATCGGGAAGAGCCTTGATTCTCGTTGGTGAGGATCGACGCTTCAAAGATATGTTTTGCTTGGTCAAAACCATATCTCAAAATTAAAGGGGGCGATTTGACGCTACATCGTGCTTTATAAGGCAGGGATATGTTGTCGACATACCCTGTGTTGTAATTGCACAATGTGGCCAAATCGTCTCACCCTTTATAAGGCAATGACTCTACCTTAACTATTTGTGAGATGAGTTCAATTTCCTTTTATAATCGAGGCTAACCAGTGTTTAACTGTCTATTTTGCAGTGGGGTACCCTTCTGGATCATTCTCGTCCCACGCAGTCTGTGGGCGTCGTGGCGAGTATTACTCGACCTCCGACGATCCTTCTCCTATTCCAGCTACTCCTCAGTTTGCTTCGGGCACATCGACTGAGGTTGCCCAGGTGGTGAGGGAAGGTAGTCATCGAGCTATTCGTCAGCTGATCACAGATGCGCCTTTTGTGAAGGATGTCAGCTCTACTCAGCCTCTTCGGAAGAGCGACTTCCTGTTTGGTGATTCTGTCAATGACCCAGAAGCCGTATTCATTGACGCTGAGCAGTGGCTCCACAAGACCGGCAGTGGCTTCCTATACTTGCCGGAGATTCCTCGGCATCGCTCATTGACTGAGCTCAGGCGTCAGGCTGTGACACGGGAGATGTCGTGGTGCTTGACGGAAGATCATGAGAGCGTCCATTGCGGCTACGTCACACATCAGGCAGCTCCTGGCTCGAGCAGGAGTCATATCACCGGATTGCATCCCGGGGTGCTGGGACTAGATGCACCACCACGTAACGAGTTTCTCGCCACTGCCTCGACCTTAAGGAATCGCCTCGCTATCCTAGGACGGGAGATGCCTGCGACTCATCACAGGATTTATGGTTGGGTCCACTCTTTGGACAAGTCTTGGTGGAGTCGCATGACGACATATGTCTTGAGCCGATGGAGCGAGGAGTTGCACGCTTGCGGTTTGTATGCAGCTATTCGTGCCACCATGTATGGCTTGCCTGTCAGTTTGAGGCATTTCTGTGCTTTGTTCGAGCTATATAATCCAGACTCGAACACTTTTCTGACCCGGCAGGGGGAGTTGGGCTTAGCTCTCCACGAGATGCACAGGATTTCTGGCTTGCCCATGGGACAGATGCTATACCAGGAGTACTTTCCCTCTAATCATGAATTGGACCAGTTGAAGGACCGCATGCCTGATCGCTATGAGACTCTATGGGATCTCACTTGTCATTATCACATTGCTTTAGCACAGTCTGAGCCTTTAGCAAAAAGGACTAAGGCCTCCGTGAGTCTGAAGCAGTTTGCGAACTATTTGTTCAAGAACCTAGAGAACCGTTCTGGCGAGGATATTTGTGAGTTGGCCCCACTTACTCCTTCAGAGGTGAACAGTCTGTTGAAGAAGATTGACGCTCGTTCTTATACCACTAGCAGTCCTGAGGGTGGCTTCCCTGCGAAGACCAAGTTCAGATCTTTCTTATGGCATGCGACCACACCGATCCGGCCGATGACTCTTCTTGCCGGCTTTCTTGCTATCTGGTTGAAGAAGTGCGTGGTTCCATACCAGTCTGGCGACGCCTTGCCCTTGGAGGTACTCTATCCAGCGGTTCAGCTTGCCTACAAGAAAGAACTCTCACTTCTTCCGGTGATGGTAGCTGACATTCACCGAGGACTTTGACAGCTTTCTAGTGCCTTCACACGGAAGGAGACCGATTTGCCAGGTCAGATTCCCACTCTTAAGGTGGAGCTTCCGTACGCTTATCTGATGGCCTGGTTCGTCCTCCACCGCTCGGATATGATGTCGGTGCCGAACGCCACAGACCACTCCGTTCCCCTGCTACAGTTGCTTGAGAATAGCAGGTGGGAGGGTCGAGGATTTTCTGATGTCAAACAGCAGCTGCAGGTCCACAAGTGTTGGGCATTCTCCACTTGTTTTCCGCAGTTCTCCGGCCGGTACGGCGAGTGCTTGATAGATGATAAGAGGCCGAGAGAGTATCGGACTCACTTAGACATTGGCTGCTTCAATTGGCTGGTGAACATTAGGCCTGGCTATCTGACTTTTCGGGTGAGGGATCAGTGCTTCATAGAGCCATATCTACCCTGCCGATTCGCTCGCCAGTTTGGCTATGATCAGCTCTACATCGGGAATCCTCGTCAGCAGTTTCGGACCCATAGTGGTTTGGTAGACGGTCTCCGTGCATGGTTGTGGACCGTGACTGGCTGTACTGGTGCTAAGTTCAGTCTCCCGAGTATTGATCGGCAGTTGAACCTTACTTTCTTGAGCTGCAAATGGTTACTAGCAGCTAACAAGACTGTCCCCGTGAAGCCGATTGCAGAGATAGAGGCTGAGAAGGCTTCTCAGCTTGATTCCCTTAAGATTCGGGAGAATGCTCGGGCACAAAGGACGCGGAACAAGACTCGCCGGATTGATGAAGAGGGCCAGAGGACATTCAATTCCACAGATGAGGCTTCAGGCGGGGATCCCGAAGATTATGATGACTTTTCCGAGCGAGGTTTGTAATTCATCTTTTATTTCTATCTTGCAGAAGTATTGAAACTGACTATGGTTTGATGTTTTAGGGACCACAGTTGATCAGGATGAAGAGTTTCGTCCTCCTCCCCAGGCGAGACCTTCGATCCCCATTGCTAGGCGGAAGAGATTAGCCCGTAAGCCGCGTGCAGCTTCCCGAGCTTCTGACATGGACCTAGCTGGCGATGATCCTGCCAGTGACGGAGGTAATATCCATCCTGTGAACCATTCTCTTGGTTATTCGGAACATTGACTCACGCTCTTCTATCTCTATATAGGAGTGCGTGGAGAGAATGAGATGAGTCCCGATCCCATTCCCGTGTCTCCCGATGAGTTTGACTCACTACCTCATGAAGAGAGGCCTACCGGGGTTGCTGACATTGGAGAGGAGATCAATGTAGGACCCGATTCCGTAAATCCAGGTACATCTAACACTGACACTGTATTTCTTTAGATAATACATCAACGAATTTGTGTATCTTCTAACTGTCCTCTACTTCTTGCTCCTTCAGATAACTTGCAGGAGGCGAATCCTGGAAATGAGGAGGCTGATGCCCCCGTGAGAGGTAACTCATTTCCATTAGTTGTAGTCTCTTCACTCTTCTTTGGCATTTATATATTTTTATGTCAGATTTCTCCATCGATGACTTTGACGAGGAAAGCTTGTTTGCGGACACTCCCATGATGCGCTACATATATAGCTCTCCTCAGATCGATGACCAGTTACCTAGGGATATGTTTTCTGAGCCCGCCTTCGCTGAAAATCCCGAGGATGGTTTCTTTGAAGGTATGTGCTTCTTTCTGAGTTAATTATAGGACTAGCCAATCTTGACTAATGCAACTATAATGTAATGCCTCTGCGAATTCTGTTTTGAATCTAGCAGGAGCTTTTGTTGAGAAAGACCCTGTTGAGCCGGCTGTGAGACCAACTACACCAGTTGATGCACCTACAGCCGTTACACCTCCACTACCCCCAGCGGATCAAGGGGAAGAAGGTATAAGTTAACTCATTGAAGAGTGTTATTCCTTTTTCTTATTAAGACTTTTGACGGACTTCTCCCTTTTTTGTGTAGGGCGTTCTTCTCGTCTTCATGTCTTAGTGAAAGAATTGTTATCTGACGACGATCCTGACAAGGTCGTCATCTGCATAGACGTTCGTTCCTTCTTCTCCTTTGTGAATGCTATGATCGGCAAGCTCTTTCACGATGGACTTTCACTTCACCAGTTTAAACCTCTCCTTAATTCCAGAATCAACTTGATAAGGGAAGCAGGATACCCAGATTTGGCGAAGGCCATAGTTGACGATCTCGACTGCCTAGAGCATGAGCTTCAGATGTTTCGTGAGCTTCGAGATACCAGTGCCTCTTCCTTCATTGCTGCTGAGCTAGAGACCCATTTACAGTCACTGCGCGAGACTCAGCTTCTTGCTAGTCTTGAGGTTCAGGCGCAGCGAGACCGAGTAGCTCGAGTTGAGACCGGCCTTGCTACCAGATTATCTTCACTTGCCGAGCTCCGCTCTTCTATTACTTCTTGTGGGACCAAGATAGATCAGCTTAGAAGAGAACTCCGCGAAGAAGAGGAGACTTTTGGCATTCTTCAGATGACAGAAGCACAGGACCAGCAGACCTGTACGGCTTTGTCCGATGAGTTGAAGTCTTTGAAGCAGAGGCTAGTCGAGATCGAGGAGGCTGCTGCGAAGACTTCGACCGCCACCGAGGAGTCCCTTAGGGCTGAACTTAGGCAAGCTTATGATGAGAAGCTGTCTAAGGTCAGCCAGCAGATTTTTAGCCACAGTCTTGATGTTTGATTTTGTTTACTGAGTGATTTGACTTTTGACTCTTTTAGTGAATTCCCTTTTTATCTTTATTATGATTCGTCATTCCGTTTGAAATGATTGACCACAATATACATAGGATTTTTGGCAAACCCTCAGCCATCAACGGATTTGGTTAGCCTTTACCGACTACCGTTTGAGTCGGGCTAGCATGCGAGTTGTTTAAATCCGTTCGCATGTAACGTTATGCTCATAGATTGAATTCTCTGAGACTTTGTGCTATGATGTTGAATACATAGACTTCGCCATTGTTACGGGAACAGGCTACCCGGCGACACGTGTGAGGTGTTGGCTTTAGGATTTTTGGCCAACCCCCAGCCTCTAACGGATTTGATTAGCCTTTACCGACTACCGTTTGAGCCGGGCTAGCGTGCGGATTGTCTAAATCCGTTCCACACGTGACGTTAAGCTAAAAGAGTTAACTCTTTTAGTGCTACGACATTGAATACGTAGACTTCGTCTTTCTCTTGTGAAAAGACTAAACAGCAACGTGTATGAGACGTTGACTTAGGATTTTTGGCAAATCCTCAGCCTTCAACGGATTTGATGTGCTCTTACCGACTACCGTTTGAGTCGGGCTTACATGCGGATTGTTTTAATCCGTTCCGCATGTGACGTTGCGCTAAAGAAATGAACTCCTTTAGACTTTGTGCTACAACTTTGAATATGTAGACTTTGCGATTATTATGGGAATAGGCTACCCAGCAACGTGTATCAGACATTGGCTTATCCCTATTTAGGCTTTGGGATAAAGGACCCCAGAGTCAGACTCTGGTATCTTTTTCTACGGATAAAGACCAAACCGGCGACGCGTGTTAGGCGTCGACGTATCCTTTCTTAGGATTCAGGATAAAATTCCCCATGCGTGTGAGGCATGGATTTCGGTGTTATTAATAACAACCTGCCACAATATTGAATATGCGGACGGGTGTTTTTTTTAACGGTTAAGAACTAACCGGCCGCGCGTGTTAGGTGCGGACTTATCCTTACTTAGGTTTCAGGATAAAATACCCCAGAACCAAACTCTGGTGTCTTTTTTAATCGGAAAAAGACTAAACCGGCAGCGTGTGTTAGGCGCAGACTTATCCCTGCTTAGGTTTCGGGATAAAATACCTAAGATGAATCCTAAATTGATAAAAAAGAGTTGGTGTGGGAAGGAAGAATTTTATATTCTATTCCCTGGACAAGGAAGGAAGAATTTTATATTCTATTCCTTGTTTCTGGAAAGGAAGAATTTTATATTCTATTTCCAGTGCAAGAAGGAAACTAGAAGCGGGATTTCCACTCCGAGAATCCGGAAGATCTAGATAAACTTACCTTTTATAGGATTGGTTATCTGATCGAAAGATGAGTTCTTCGTTTATCGAGGTGAAATTTCAGGTTCGGTTATAACCATGAAAGGGTTGAACCAAAGAGAAAAGAAAGAGAGTTCTTTCGTTTATCGAAAGGGGACTCCGAATTGAGATTGGGCCTTTTTGGTGAACTCACTGTCAACTGAAATTGATCAGTGAGGGATTTTGGTGGTTTGAACTTGGGTTATCCTTTAGAATATTAAGTGTAATATTCTTCAAGGAACTTCCCGATAAATGAGTTGTCCTGAACATACTAGGGATAGTACTTTTTCAAAAACTTCCCATTTATTGGCATTAATTGCCTATCACCCTCTAGAGAAATTAAGCGATAAGCGCCGTTCGAATAGACTGTGTCTATTACAAACGGTCCTTCCCACTTAGGTTCGAATTTACCTTTCTTCTTGGAGGTGAGGATTATTGGTCGGCGAGCAGCGAGGACCAGATCTCCTTCCTTGAAGCTTCTTTGGCGGACTCTTTTGTCAAAAGCCCTGGATATCCTAGCCTGGTAGAACTCGATGTTTTGTTGAGCTTCCAAGCGCTTTTCGTCCAACCTTTCGAGTTCCTCGAGACGCTTTTGATGTTGCTCTTCGGTCGTCATCTCTGTTGCGAGAGCGATCCGAAGGGAAGGAATTTGAATCTCCAACGGTAGCACAGCTTCACATCCGTACACCAGAGAATATGGAGTGGCTCTTATAGGAGTGCGTATTGTGGTGCGATAAGCCCAGAGCGCTTCGCCGAGTTTATCGTCCCAATCTCGCTTATTGGTCTTCACCAGCTTTGACAGGATCTTGATGATCGTCTTGTTGAAAGCCTCAGCTAATCCGTTCGCAGCGGGGTAATAAGCTGTCGATGAAACGTCCTGAATTTTGAATTTGTCACAAAACCTGATGAAGGCATTGCTTATGAATTGCGGACTGTTGTCATGAATGATCCGCCTCGGCACGCCGTGTCGGTATATGACGTAATGCTTGATGAAGTTGATGACGTTGTTCGTCTTCACTTCTTTAAGCGGAATGGCTTCAGCCCACTTTGAAAAGTAGTCGGTGATAGCGAGAATAAATCGATCACCTTTGACTGAAGGCGGGAAAATGGGACCGACAATATCCATACCCCATGTCTCGAATGGCCAAGACGTGGTTGATGTGTGTAATCGCTCCGGAGGTTGGTGCATATAATTTGCATGCACTTGACAAGCATGACATTCTCGGGCGTACTCGATTGCGTCACGAACCATTGTTGGCCAGAAATATCCCATTCTTCTGATTCGATCATACAGCTTGGGACCAGGCTGATGCGCACCACATTCTCCTTCATGTGCTTCCTTAAGAACTTCTTTTGCTTCTTCGTTCGAAAGGCATCGGAGAAGCAAATTATCATACCCCCGGCGATATAGCGTACGGGTCTCGGTATTGTAAAAGAACCGCGGAGCTCTTCGGCGAATAGATTCTTTTTCTTTTGCGTCCTCTGGCAAAATACCGTATTAGACGTAATCGATGATGGGAAAATGCCAATCTCGGGACTCGGACCCGATTTGGGTTGAGTTCACCTCTTTGGCGTTCTCGTTTTTATCATCCTCCTCTTCAACCTCTATATCGTATATAGGTATGCAGAGTTGGTGTGATCTTACTGTGACTAGCAGTTCAGTTTCGGGCGGTTGCGTGAGTGATACTGCTAGTGCTGCCAGTGCATCCGCATAAGCATTCTGGAGACGTGGGATGTATTCGATGTAGAATTCTTCAAAAGAATCTGCCATTCTGACAGCCTCCTGGTGGTACGGAATCAGATCTGGGTTCCTGACTTCATACTCTCCACGAACTTGGTAAACGATCAATTGAGAATCTCCAAAGGCTTCGAGATACTCGACCCCCAGCTCTTTGGCAAAACTGAGTCCAATGATGAGCGCGTTGTACTCGGCTACGTTATTAGAACATGGATTCGTCAGCGAATAAGCTCGGGTCATCACGTGCTTCCCTGGGGAAACTAAGACCACTCCAACTCCGGAGGTGACTTTATGACATCCAGGGGTTACTGCCTTATTAACTGCTCTCGAAGCACCATCAAAGTATAATTGCCATACTTGTTGGTGCGACGTGGTGTTAGCCTCGTGGGTTTCGTCTGGTAAATCATCATATACCTCAACTGCGTCTGTTGTCGGGCTTGCCGCCAAAAGATCACAAATCGCTTGTCCTTTGACTGACTTCTGCTGTTTGAAGTGCAAATCATACTGGGACAAGAGGAGGGCCCACTTTGCCAACCGCCAGTTCATCGAACCTGGTTGAGTCATGAATACCCGTACCGGATTAACGTTAGCGATGACGTAAATCGTCTGGCCAACTAAGTAATGTCGCATCTTTTGTACCGCAAACACTAATGCGAGACATTCTTTCTCGATCATCGGGTATCGAGACTCGGCGCCTATCAAGGTCCGACTTAGATAATAGACTGCCTGTTCGTGACCATTATCATCGTCTTGTGCTAATAGAGCACTTATCGAATGGTTCATCGCCTTGATGTAAATCAAGAACGGTTTACCTGATTTTGGTGCGACCAGAACAGGGGGATTCATCAGATATGCCTTGATATCTTCGAATGCCTTCTGGCAAGCATCGTCCCAAATAAACGATACGCCCTTCTTGTTTAGCTTAGAAAATGGTTGGCACTTCCCAGAAAGATTTGAAATGAACCTCCGGATATAAGCCAGACGACCTTGCAATCCTCTGAGTTCTCTCAGATTCCTCGGGGGTTGCAATTCATTTATCGCTTTTACCTTGTCTGGGTCAATGTGTATACCCTTAGTGGTGACGACGAATCCCAGGAATTTTCCGCTGGACATTCCGAGGAAGGATTTTGTGGGATTCATCTTCAATTGATGACTCCGCCTGAGATCAAACATCGTTCTCAAGTCCTTTATGTGATCTTCTTTGTTGCGGCTCTTTACCACCAAATCATCAACGTAGCATTCCACCGTTTTCCTGAGATGTTTCTGGAAAATCTTAGTCATCGCTCGTTGGTATGTAGCACCTGCATTCTTCAGACCGAACGGCATCACCGTGTAGCAGAAGACACCGAGGGGCGTTCTGAATGCTGTGTGTTTCTCATCGTCCGGGTGCATCTTGATTTGATTATACCCCGAAAAGCCGTCCATGAAGGACATTCTCTCGAACCCGCATGTATTGTCGATAATGACATCCGTGATCGGGAGAGGAAAATCGTCTTTTGGACATGCTTCGTTCAGATTCCTAAAGTCGATGCAAATCCTGATCTTGCCATTTTTCTTCATGACGGGAACGATGTTGGCTAACCAGTCTGGATGTTGTTCCTCTCGGATGAATCCTGAGTCGATCAACTTCTTAACCTCAGCCTCGATGGCTTCCATGATCTGCGGACGAAACCGTCTTTGCTGTTGCTTGACAGGTTTGGCATCCGGCTTGATGTCGAGGCGGTGCATTGCCACATTGGGGTCAAGTCCTGGCATGTCTTCATAGTTCCAGGCGAAGACATCAATGTACTCTCTGATCAAAGCAATTAACTCTTCCTTTTCATCTGGGGGAAGACTGCCACTGATGAATATGGGCTTTGGATTGGCTTCGTCACCCATATTGATTTGGACTACTTCGTCTTCGGTGGGTGGCTCTCTCTGTTCGAACCTATCACCATATTGCATGTTTAGGTGATGAACCCATGGGTCCTCCCACGTTGGCATTTGATCATCGTCTTCCATTGTAGATGGATCAGCTGTAGTCATGTTCGACATTAAGGTTTTGAACATTTCTCCCAAACTTGTGTCGGAATCCTCAGCTGAAGAGTCTGGCAAGTACCCATCCTTAGCTTTGTTAGCAATTTGATCGATGATTTGCCAACCACATTCGTCATCTGATGAGACATAGCCTAGGCCTCTCTTGTGACGGTAATAATTATCTGGTTTCCCTTTCGGGACATATGCCATTTTGACTGGGACACGGGAACCTCGATCGAAGTATAAACCTTCTCCGAGTGTAAAGTCGTATCCTTGTTTTTCCATGAGCGTACGCGCTTCCGGACTATACTTTGATAGGTGAAGACCAGATTTGTCATCGTCTTCATCTTCTCTTAGGAAATGATCCGGCAACGGAAGATTTTCTCCTTTACCGTAGATCACTTCTTTTTGTCCTCCTGTTTTGGCAGGAATAATCCGAGTTGTTCCGAAGGAATGCTGGGGGCGTTTCTTCATTACATACGATGATCGGAGTGGCATACATAACTCGGGATTATTGTATAATCCTTCTATCACATCATCAAGAGACAAGGAGTACTCTGAACCAGGATTTATTTTAATATCGACAAGTTGCCAGTTACAACCGCCGTCTGACGACTGTTCGTCATCGAGATTGATTACAAAGGGTACAATGTCATTTAGAACAAAACCACCATTGTAATCGAATCCGGCTTCGGAATCAGCTTCTTCTCCGCTGTCCGTGCCTTGGATCGATGGTTCCGTGTCGGATTCATTACCATAAAGGAAAGAATCTGTGAAGTAATTCTCATACCCTTTGAATGGTTGCTTATCCGCGACCACCGTCCTAACTCTTCCATCAGTGTCGATATATTTCAAACACTGATGTAAAGTGGAGGGAACTATAACATTACTATGGATCCAAGGCCGACCCAATAATAAATTATAGGATGTCTCAGCATCAATCACGTAGCACGTGACCTCCGTCTTTAAATCGCCCATTTGGCACTTCATCCGGATTTTACCCAAAGGTCTTGACCCGCTGGTGTTGAATCCGTAGATGACTGTGCCTGTAGACGCCAACTTGCTGACTGGAATGCCAAGGCTGTGCATTAGTCGAAGTGGCATAATACTCACAGCGGAACCCGGATCCACTTGGATTCGGTTGACTTCACTGGAGCCAATGTACCCGACGAAGTACAGGGGCCTATCATGATTTGAATTCTTCGTCTGCATGTCCTCTTTGGTGAAGGTGATGCAGGAAAGGTTCTTAGCTGCCACGTTACACTGTTGGGCTAACAATTCTAGCTCCTCAGGTGCTGGCTTGATTCTGGTGAGGAACGCCTCTGAATCGGCCAAGGCCTCTTGTAAGGCTTCTCTAGTTTCCTTGGACAACCGTAGTAGCTCGTACAGCGTTATCCGTGCTGGAATATTGGCCAGCTGAGCCAAGATGTCGAAGGCACGCGGATTTTTTGAACTCTCCGGTTTGTCTTTTCCAATCGGACGACTGAAACGAGACTGCCTCGGATTCTGAACCTCCTCGGGCCTCTTTTCTTTCTGTTTGTCAACCGGTTGCCGTCGAGCATCTTCAACCGGTTTGGGAACTGCAATCACCCCTAGCTCTGTGAGAGTCTTGGCTGGTCCTCGTTTTGTCACCCCCTGCTCAGTAAATTGATCGCCTAGGGAAGGATATTTGAAGTGGTATTCATTTCCACTCCGGGTTGCAAAGACCTCCTGCTCCTCGTCGGAAAGTGGGAAAGCTGGGATTCTTTCGTCATCTTCTCCCGGGATGGCAGAAACCCCGTAACAAGACTTGCCTTTCCCTTTGGACTTCTTCTTGGATGATGATCCGGCCCATTGTTCATCTTCAATCAGGTCGGGATGCACCCAGAGAATTTCACCGTTTGGGGCTGTGTGAGGCACAAGTCCCTTTTGACGTTGTCCGTGCGGGTCGTCATTCACTGTCTTCATCCCGACTTTGGTAA
>BQKN01044265.1:0-14525 GCA_022839385.1 Asparagus kiusianus
GCAAACGCCGCGCACTATCGGCGCAAGCACGGGCCAAAGCTGAAGAAGCCCGTCGGAAGCTGCAGAAGGAGGTGGTCAAAAAGCCACCATCAACTCGCAAGGTTTGGAGGCCGAAGTCTGAAAGAACAATTCAGACCAAGGAGCAACAACCGCAGCCTCCGAAGATTCAACTTCCGGTGAATCCACCCAAATCGCCGGTGATTTCCGCAACTGCTCCGGGAGATCCCGCATGACCATCCCAGAAGAGGAAGTCAATTTTGGAGCGCCTCGGTCCAATTCCCAAGGAACGAGGCAAAGCTCTAGTCCAGGAGCGCTTGGGGCCAATGAAGAAGTCCCAAACAATTCAACATGCTGGGGGTCGCCGCAACCCTCAACACTTGGAGAAAACCGTGGCACCCAAGCACACAACTTTCCGCATCGAAGTACAAGAGCCCGCTAAAGGTTCACGCCTACAAAGGTGCGTTTCAAGGTGTGTGACTCTGGATGGTCCAAGGACAATTCATCCTCAGAAGGAAACGTTGTCGTCTGATGACGATGATGTTATACCTAGGAGATCGTGCCAATACACGATAGGTTGCTCCAACCTTCAAACGGACGAGCTGTACTATCGTGCCGGGAGTACGAGTAAATCCAGAAAGAGGAGCCCTCGAAGGTTCGAAACTCAATGTCCTTGCTCAAAGCTTATTCGGGCGGTACTATCTGAGTGCAACTGTGTCAAGACAGTCCCCGAGAGAGTTTCGGTGTTCGAAAGACTCAGCACTGGAACGCCAAAACCAAGGCATAGGCGTTTCCAAAGAAGAAGAGCAATGGTCGAAGATGGTGAACATTCAAGGGTCACCGCCAACATGACCAACAGAGGAACATTGGCTCAGGATAACCCCAAGACGATTCCAGAAGTACCCCGATGTGTAACTCGTCTTCAGTCCGGAGCTATCAAACGAGGAACGTATGGTAGGGTTCGGACAAGAGTACCTTCGGGAGATGAAGAATCAGATGTCGGCTCAGCAGTTGCATCTGATAACACCGTGTCCAGTGAAGGACAGCCCCGTGAGTCGTTCATGATAAGCGCGGAGCAAGTGGCCAAGATGCTTGAAGATGCCATGGCCAAACAACAGGAAACCTTTAGGTTCGAAATACAAATGGCTATGCAGAACATGAGAGAGATGCATGACCAACAGCTTCAAGCATTGAGGAACCAACAAGGCGAACCAAGTCGTCAGACCCAGAACAATCTGGAAGATGAGGACACAAATGAAGCTCGTAATACCAACAACCCTCCCATCAATCCAGGGGGTGGTAACGAGAACGCCAGTGAAGACACAGGTGAAAGCCTAAAGATCAAAAATCTAGAGAGCAAAATCAATACATTGATTTCTGCTCAGGAGACGAAGAAGACAGGCATTCCTTGTCCATACCCAAAAGAGTGGGAATCAATCCCATATCCGGCGAAGTTCAGTCTAATTAACTTCACGCCGTTTAATGGGATGGGTTCACCCATTCAGCATTTGATTTACTTCAAATCGCACTTGGGAGTCATCTCTGGTAATGAGCCTCTGATGGTACTGTCATTCGTTGGCACTCTTCGCGGAGCAGCCTTCGACTGGTATCGTCGCCTCAAGCCAGGAAGCATAAACAGCTGGGACGACATGGAGACTAAGTTCCTCACAAACTTCTTCGACGACGACACCGAGATCTCCATCGGATCGTTACTCGATGAGAAGCAGAAAGACGGGGAGCTAGTCGACACCTTTGTCAAGAGGTTCCGGAACAAGGCGATGAATTGTCGGGACCCGATCACTGAGGAATTCATTCTCCAGACCTGCCACAACAACCTTTCGCTGGATGTGTTGGAAGCAATGGGCACAGCACCATCCAAGACCTGGAAGGATTTGAAGGTTCGAGGAGAACAAGCTGAGCGGTTCCTCAGAAGAAAGAAGGCGGAGAGAGGCCAACCAGCAGCAAATCCTCCGAAGCAGAACTTCAACCAAAAAGGGAAAGGTAAAGCTCATGTCAATGCCGTTGATGCTAACCAAACTTTTCAATTGCAACCTCAGCAACAACAGCAGCAACGAGCGCCTCAACAATCGCAGCCTCATTGGCAGCAACGGCCTCAGAAGCAAAAGTATTCGGAGCCGAAGTTTCCCAAAGTATACTCCTTCAAGGATGATGAAGTTCCCAGCATCTTCAAGTATTTGTTAGAAAACAATAAAATCCAGTTGCCGGCGATTGTAGATCATGAAGGGGCCACCAAGGTGACGGACCCGAAGTACTGCGCATACCACAGAGCGGTCCACCACCCAACGAAGTCTTGCTACCATCTCAAGGACAAGATCCAGGCGTTAATCGACGTAAGGGTCATAACTCCAAAACCGGCCAAGAATGTGGGAGCAAATGCAGTGTCAATCAGCTTTGGATCGGTGCCCACAACATGGTTCGAGCCGAAACGCGTCACCAAAGTGGGGATGAAAACGGTGAATGATGACCCACATGGACAGCGCCAAAAAGGACTTGTGCCACACACAGCCCCGAACGGCGAAATCCTTTGGGTTCATCCGGATCTCATTGAAGATGAGCAGTGGGCGAGGTCCTCAAAAAGAAAGGGTAAAGGCAAAGCCTGCAACGCGACTTCCGCAATCTTCGAAGAAGGCGGCGATGAATCTCCTATCTTCCCGCTTTCCGAAGAGGAACAAGAAGTCTTTGCCACCAGAAGCGGGAACGAATACCACTTCAACTATCCGTCACATAATGATCAAGTAGCTAAGCTGGGGGTGACTAAACGGGGACCAGCCGAGACTTTAACAGAGCTGGGGGTGATTGCAGCTCCTAAGCCGATTAAAGATGCTCAACGACAGCCGACGGATAAACAGAAAGAAAAGAGGCCCGAAGAGGCTCAAAATCCGAAGCAGTCCCGTTTCAGTCGTCCGATTGGAAAGGGTAAACCGGAGAGTTCAAAAACTCCGCGCGTCTTCGACATTATGGCTCAGCTAGCCAATATTCCAGCGCGGATAACGCTATATGAGTTGCTACGACTGTCGAAGGAAACTAGAGAAGCCTTGCAAGAAGACTTGGCCGATTCCGAAGCATTCCTCACTCGAATCAAACCGGCGCCTGAGGAATTGGAACTTTTAGCTCAACAGTGCAATGTAGCAGCTAAGAACATTCCCCGCATTACTTTCACCAAAGAGGACATGCAGACGAAGAATTCAAACCATGATCGGCCCCTGTACTTCGTCGGGTATATTGGCTCCAGCGAAGTCAACCGAATCTAAGTGGATCCGGGTTCCGCTGTGAGTATTATGCCGCTTCGCCTAATGCATAGCCTTGGCATTCCAATCAGCAAATTGGCAGCTACAGGCACGGTCATCTACGGATTCAACACCAGCGGGTCAAGACCTTTGGGGAAAATCCGAATAAAATGCCAAATGGGCGATTTGAAAACGGAGGTCACGTGCTACGTGATTGATGCTGAGACATCCTATAACTTACTATTGGGTCAGCCTTGGATTCATAGTAATGTTATAGTTCCCTCCACTCTACATCAGTGTTTGAAATATGTCGACGCTGATGGAAGGGTTAGGACGGTGGTTGCGGATAAGCAACCATTCAAAGGGTATGAGAATTACTTCACAGATTCTCTCCTTTATGGTAACGAATCCGATACTGAACCATCGGTCCAAGGCACGGACAGCGGAGAAGAAGCTGATTCCGAAGCCGGATTCGATTACAATGGTGGTTTTGTTTTAAATGACATTGTACCCTTTGTAATCAATCTTGACGATGAACAATCGTCAGATGGCGGTTGTAACTGGCAACTTGCCAATATTGGAATAAATGATGATTTAGAGTACTCACTGTCTCTTGATGATGCGATAAAGGGATTACGCGATAACCCCGATTTACATACGCCACTCCGATCATCATATGTAATGAAGAAAAGCCTCCAACATTCTTTCGGGACAACCCTGGTGATCCCTGCCAAAATAGAAGGCGAGAAAGAAGTGGTTTACGGTAAAGGAGTGAGTTTTCCATTACCTGATCATTTCTTAGAGGAAGATAAGGATGATGACCAATCTGGTCTGCATTTATCTAAATATAGTCCGGAAGCGCGCACGGTCATGGAAAAACAAGGATACGATTTCACTCTCGGAGAAGGTTTATACTTCGATTGAGGTTCCCGGGTCCTAGTCAAAGCGGCATATGTACCAAAAGGGAAACCGGAGGACTACTACCATCACAAGAGAGGTCTAGGCTATGTTTCATCAGATGACGAATGTGGTTGGCAAATCATCGATCAAATTGCTAACAAAGCTAAGGATGGGTATTCGGTAGATTCCTCAGGATGGGACTCCGACACAAGTTTGGGGGAAATGTTCAAGACTTTAATGTCCAACATGACCTCAGCTGATCCATCTACGTTGGAGGATGACGATCAAATGCCAACGTGGGAGGACCCATGGGTTCATCACTTAAACATGCAATATGGTGATAGGTTCGAACAGAGAGAGCCACCCACCGAAGACGAAGTAGTTCAAGTTAATATGGGCGATGAGACCAATCCAAAGCCCATATTCATCAGCGGTAGTCTTCCCCCAGATGAGAAGGAGGAATTAATTGCCCTTATCAGGGAATATATCGACGTCTTCGCTTGGAACTACGAAGACATGCCAGGGCTTGACCCCAATGTGGCAATGCACCGCCTCGATATCAAGCCGGATGCCAAACCTGTCAAACAACAGCAAAGACGGTTTCGTCCGCAGATTATGGAAGCCATAGAGGCAGAGGTTAAGAAGTTGATCGACTCAGGATTTATCCGAGAGGAACAACACTCGGACTGGTTAGCCAACATCGTTCCCGTTATGAAGAAGAATGGCAAAATCAGGATTTGCATTGACTTCAGGAACCTGAATGAAGCATGTCCAAAAGATGATTTTCCACTCCCAATCACGGATGTCATTATCGACAATACATGCGGATTTGAGAGAATGTCTTTCATGGATGGCTTTTTGGGGTATAATCAAATCAAGATGCACCCGGATGACGAGAAACATACAGCATTCAGAACACCTCTCGGTGTCTTCTGCTACACGGTAATGCCTTTCGGTCTGAAGAACGCGGGTGCCACATACCAACGAGCGATGACTAAGATTTTCCAGAAATAGCTCAGGAAAACGGTCGAATGCTATGTTGATGATTTGGTGGTAAAAAGCCGCAACAAAGAAGATCACATCAAAGACTTGAGAACGATGTTTGATCTCATGCGGAGTCATCAATTAAAGATGAATCCCACGAAGTCCTTCCTCGGAATGTCTAGCGGAAAATTCCTTGGATTCGTCGTCACCACTAAGGGTATACACATAGACCCAGACAAAGTGAAGGCAATACATGAATTGCAATCCCCGAGGAATCTGAAAGAGCTCAGAGGATTGCAAGGACGTTTAGCTTACATCCGGAGGTTCATCTCAAATCTTTCTGGGAAATGCCAACCATTTTCTAAGCTAAACAAGAAGGGCGTGTTATTTATTTGGGATGATGCTTGCCAAAAAGCATTCGAAGATATCAAGACATATCTGATGAATCCCCCCGTGCTTGTTGCACCAAAATCAGGTAAACCGTTCTTGATTTACATCAAGGCGATGAACCATTCGATAAGTGCTTTATTAGCGCAAGACGATGATAATGGTCACGAACAGGTAGTTTATTACCTAAGTCGGACCTTGATAGGCGCCGAGTCTCGATATCCGATGATCGAGAAAGAATGTCTCGCATTGGTATTCACAGTACAGAAGATGCATAATTACTTGGTGGGCCAGACGATCTACGTCATTGCCAATGTTAATCCGGTACGGGTATTCATGACTCAACCAGGTTCGATGAATTGGTGGTTAGCAAAGTGGGCCCTTCTCTTGTCCCAGTATGATTTTCACTTCAAACAGCAGAAGTCGGTTAAAGGACAAGCGATTTGCGATCTTTTGGCGGCAAACCCGACAACAGATACGGTTGAAGTATATGATGACTTGCCTGATGAAACCCATGAGGTTAATACCACATCACACCAACAAGTATGACAGTTGTACTTTGATGGTGCTTCGAGAGCAGTTAATAAGGCAATAACCCTGGATGTTCCAGAGTCTCTTCCGAAGTCGGTGTCATCTTAGTTTCCCCAGGGAAGCACGTAATGCCTCGGGCGTATTCGTTGACTGGACCATGTTCCAATAACGTAGCCGAGTACAACGCGCTCCTCATTGGACTCAGTTTCGCCAAGGAGCTGGGTGTCGAATATCTTGAAGCTTTTGGGGATTCTCAATTAATAGTCAACCAAGTCCGTGGTGAGTATGAAGTCAGGAACCCATATCTGATTCCGTACCACCAGGAGGTCGTCAGAATAGCAGATTCTTTTGAAGAATTTTATATCGAATATATCCAGCGTCTCCAGAACGCTTATGCGGATGCACTGGCAGCACTAGCAGTATCACTCGCGTAACCGCCCGAAACTGAACTGCTAGTCACAGTAAGATCACACCAACTCTGCATACCCATATACGATATAGATATCGAAGAAGAGGATGATAGAAATGGAAACGCCAAAGAGGTGAACTCAACCCAAATCGGGTCTGAGTCCCGAGATTGGCGCTTTCCCATCATTGACTACGTCCAATATGGTATTTTGCCGGAGGATGTAAAGGAAAAAGAATCTATTCGCCGAAGAGCGTCACGATTCTTCTATAATACCGAAACCCGTACGTTATATCGCCGGGGGTATGATGATTTGCTTCTCCGATGTCTTTCGAACGAAGAAGCAAAAGAGGTTCTCAAGGAAGCACATGAAGAAGAATGCGGCGCGCATCAGCCTGGTCCCAAGCTGTATGATCGAATCAGAAGAATGGGATATTTCTGGCCAACTATGGTTCGTGACGCGATTGAGTACGCCCAAGAATGTCACGCTTGTCAAGTGCATGCAAATTATGTGCACCAACCACCGGAGCGGTTACACACGTCAACCACGTCCTGGCCATTCGAAACATGGGGTATGGACGTTGTCGGCCCTATTTTTCCCCCTTCAGTCAAAGGAGATCGGTTTATTCTTGCTATCACTGACTACTTTTCAAAGTGGGCTGAAGCCATTCCGCTTAAAGAAGTGAAGACCAACAATGTCATCAACTTCATCAAGCATCATGTCATATACCGACACGGTGTGCCGAGGCGGATCATTCACGAGAACGGTCTGCAATTCATAAGCAACGCCTTCATTAGGTTTTGCGACAAGTTCAAGATTCAAGATGTTTCGTCAACAGCTTATTACCCCGCTGCTAATGGATTAGCTGAGACTTTCAACAAGACGATCATCAAGATCTTGTCAAAACTCGTGAAAACCAATAAGCAAGATTGGGACGATAAACTCGGCGAAGCACTCTGGGCTTATCGCACCACCATACGCACACCCACAGGAGCCACCCTATATTCGTTGGTGTACGGATGTGAAGCTGTGCTACCATTGGAGATTCAAATCCCCTCCCTTCGGATCGCTCTCGCAACGGAGATGACGACCGAAGAGCAACATTGGAAACGTCTCGAAGAACTCGAGAGGTTAGATGAAAGGCGCTTGGAAGCTCAACAACACATTGAGTTCTACCAGGCTAGAATGTCCAGGGCTTTTGACAAAAGGGTCCGCTAAAGAAGCTTCAAGGAAGGAGATCTGGTCCTCGCTGCTCGCCGACCGATAATCCTCACCTCTAAGAAGAAAGGTAAATTCGAACCTAAGTGGGAAGGACTGTTTGTAATAGATACAGTCTATTCAAACGGCGCTTACCGCCTAATTTTTTTAGAGGGCGTCAGGCAATTAATGCTAATAAATGGGCAGTTTTTGAAAAAGTACTCTCCCTAGTACTTTCAGGACAACTCATTTATCGGGAAGTTCCTTGAAGGATATTACACTTAGTATTCTAGAGGATAACCCAAGTTCTTGTTCACCACCAAAATCCCTCACTGATCAATCCCAATTGACAGTGAGTCCACCAAAAAGGTCCACTCTCAGCTCGGAGTCCCCTTTCGATAAACGAAAGAACTCCCTTTCTTTTCTCTTTGGTTAAACCTCCTTATGGTTATAACCGAAGTAGAAATTTCACTTCGATAAACGAAGAATTCTTCTTTCGATCAGATAACTCATCCTATAAAAGGTAAAGTTTATCTAGATTTTCCCGATTCTCGGAGTGGAGATCCCACTTCTAGTTTCTTTCTTGCACTGGAAATAGAATATAAAATTCTTCCTTTTCAGAATCCGGGAAATAGAATATAAAATTCTTCCTTTCCCACACCAATTCCTTTTCTAAGATTTATCAATTTAGGATTCATCCTAGGAAGTTTATCCCGAATCCTAAGCAGGGATAAGTCTACGCCTAACACGCGCTGCCGGTTTAGTCTTTCTCCGCAGAAGAAGACACCAGAGTTCGATTCTGGGGCATTTTATCCTGAAACCTAAGCAAGGATAAGTCCGCGCCTAACACACGCAGCCGGTTAGTTCTTAGCCGTTGAAAAGAACACTCGTCCACATATTCAACACTGTGGCAGGCTGTTATTAATAACACCAAAATCCATGCCTTACACGCATGGAGAATTTTATCCTGAATCCTAAGAAAGGATATGTCGACGCCTAAACGCGTCGCCTGTTTGATCTTTATCCGTAGAAAAAGATACCAGAGCCTGACTCTGGGGACCTTTATCCTGAAGCCTAAGTAGGGATAAGCCAACGTCTAATACACGTTGCTGGGTGGCCCATTCTCATAACAATGGCGAAGTCTACATATTCGAAGTTGTAGCACAAAGTCTAAGGGAGTTCATTCCTTTAGCACAACGTCACATGCGGAACGGATTAAAACAATTCGCATGTAAGCCCGACTCAAACGGTAGTAGGTAAAAGCAAATCAAATCCGTTAAAGGCTGAGGATTTGCCAAAAATCATAAGTCAACGTCTCATACACATTGCTGTTTAGTCTTTTCACAGGAGAAAGACGAAGTCTACGTATTCAATGTCGTAGCACTAAAAGAGTTAACTCTTTTAGCTTAACGTCACGTGCGGAACGGATTTAGACAATCTGCACGCTAGCCTGACTCAAACGGTAGTCGGTAAAGGCTAATCAAGTCCGTTGAAGGCTGGGGGTTAGCCAAAAATCCTAAAGTCAACACCTAACACGTGTCGTCGGGAAGCCTATTCCCGTAACAATAGCGAAGTCTATGTATTCGACATTATAACACGAAGTCTCAGAGAATTCAATCTCTGAGCGCAACGTTACATGCGAACGGATTTAAACAATCTGCATGCTAGCCCGACTCAAACGGTAGTCGGTAAAGGCTCATCAAACCCGTTGAAGGCTGAGGGTTTGCCAAAAATCCTATGAGTATTATGGTCAATCATTTCAAACGGAATGACGAATCATAATAAAGATAAAAATGAAAGTAAGCTTCACTAAAAGAGTCAAAAGTCAAAACACTCAGCAAACAAAATCATACATTAAGCCCATGGCTAAAAATCTGCTGGCTGATCTGAGAAAGCTTCTCATCATAAGCTTGCCTAAGTTCAGCTCTAATGGACTCCTCGGTGGCGGTCGAAGTCTTCACAGCAGTCTCCTCTGTCTCAACTAGCTTCTGCTCCAAAGATCTCAACTCATCAGATAAGGCAGTGTGGGTTTGCTGATCCTGTGTTTTCATCATCTGAAGAATATCCAACGTCTCCTCTTTTTCACGGAGTACTCTTCTGAGCTGGTCTATTTCGGTCGCACAGGACGTAATAGAAAGATCGAGCTCGGCAAGCGAAGATGATCTAGTAGCAAGGCTGGTCTTAACTCGATCTACTCGGTCTCGCTGCATCTGAACCTCAAGATCAGCAAGAATCTGAGTCTCGTGCAGTGACTGTAAGCGAGTATCCAGCTCAGCAGCAATAAATGAAGAGGCGCCGGTATCTTGAAGCTCACGAAACATCTGAAGCTCATGCTCTAGGCAGTCGAGATCATCAACTATAGCCTTCGCCAAATCTGGATATCCTGCTTCACTTATCAAATTGACTCTGGAATTAAGGAGAGGTTTAAACTGGTAAAGTGAAAGTCCGCCATGGAAGAGCTTGCCAATCATAGCATTCACAAAGGAGAAGAAGGAGCGAACTTCTATGCAGATGACGACCTTGTCGGGATCATCGTCAGATAACAACTCTTTCACAAGGACATGGAGCCGAGAAGAAGACCCTACACAAAGAAGGAGAAATCAGTCAGAAAAAGACCTTGAGGAAGAAGAAATAACATTCTCAGTTGTTCAATGCATACCCTCTTGAGTCACTGGGGGTAGTGGAGGTGTAACGGCTGTAGGTGCATCAACTGGTGTAGTTGGTCTCACAGCCGGCTCAACAGGGTTATTCTCGATGAAAGCTCCTATCAAATTCAAAACAGAATTTGCAGAGGCATTACATTATAGCTGCATTAGTCAAAATTGGCTAGTCCTATAATCAACTTAGAAAGAGGCACATACCTTCAAAGGAACCGTCCTCAGGATTATTAGCAAATGTGGACTCAGAAAACACATCCCCAGGTAGCTGGTTATCAATCTGAGGGGAGCTATATATGAAGTGCAGCATAGGGCTGTTCGCAAACAAGCCTTCCGCGTCAAAGTCATCAATCGAGAAGTCTGACACGGGAGAATATAAATTCCAAAGAAGAATGAAGAGACTACAACTAATGGAAATGAGTTACCTTTCACGGGTGCATTAGCCTCTTCATTTCCAGGGTTCGCCTCCTGCAGGTCATCTGAAGGAGTAAGAAATACAGAAAAAATTAGACGATGCACAAATTCCTTTGTGCGTCATCTAAAAAATACATTGTCAGTGTTAGATGTACCTGGATTCATGGGATCAGGTCCTACATTGACACTCTCCCCGATGTCAGCAACTCCGGTAGATCTTTCCACCTGAGGCAGGGGGTCAGACTCACCAGGAGATATAGGAACGGGATCGGGGCTCATCTCGCTCTCTCCACGTTCTCCTATGTAGAGAAGGGAAAAGCATGAGTCAATGTTCAGAGTAGTCAAGAGGATGGTTTTCAGGGCAGATGTTACCTCCGTCACTAGCAGGATCATCACCAGCAAGGTCCATATCTGAGGCTCGGGAAGCTGCACGTGGCTTACGGGATAATCTCTTCCGCCTAGCAGCAGGGACAATAGTCGAAGGTCTCGCTCGAGGAGGAGGACGGAACTCTTCTTCCTGATTACCAATGGTCCCTGAAACATCAAACCATTGTCAGCTTTAATAATTCTGAAAAGCGGAAGAAAAAGATGAATGATTAACCTCGCTCGGAAAAGTCATCGTAATCTTTAGGATCCCCGCCTGAAGCCTCGTCTGTGGAATGGAATGTCCTCTGGCCCTCTTCATCAATCCGGCGAGTCTTGTTCCGCGTCCTCTGTGACCGAGCGTTCTCCCGAATCCTACGGGAATCAACCTGAGAAGCTTCCTCAGCCTCTAGCTCCACAACCGGCTTCACAGGGATAGTCTTGTTGGCTGCTAACAACCACTTGCAGCTCAAGAAAGTGAGGTTCAACTGTCGATCAGCATTCGGGAGACTGAACTTAGCACCAGTACAGCCAGTCACAGTCCACAACCATGCACGGAGACCGTCTACCAAACCACTATGGGTCCGAAGCTATGGCTCTATGAAGCACTGATCCCTCACCCGGAAAGTCAGATAGCCGGGCCTAATATTCACCAGCCAGTTGAAGCAGCCGATGTCTAAGTGAGTCTGATACTCTCTCGGCCTCTCCTCATCTATCAAACACTCACCGTATCGGCCGGAGAACTGCGGAAAACAAGTGGAAAATGGCCAACACTTGTGGACCTGCAACTGTTGTCTGACATCAGAAAATCCACGTCCCTCCCACCTGCCATTCTCGAGCAACTGTAACAGGGGAACAGAGTAGTCTGTGGCGTTCGGTACCGACATCATATCCGAGCGGTGAAGGACGAACCAAGCCATCAAATAAGCATACGGAAGCTCCACCTTAAGAGTGGGAATCTGACCTGGCAAATCAGTTTCCTTCCGTGTGAAGGCACTGGAAAGCTGTCGAAGTCCTCGATGGATGTTAGCCACCATCACCGGAAGAAGTGAGAGTTCTTTCTTATAGGCGAGCTGAACTGCTGGGTAAAGTACCTCCAAGGGCAAGGCGTCGCCAGACTGATATGGAACCACGTACTTTTTCAACCAGATAGCAAGAAAGCCGGCAAGAAGAGTCATCGGTCGAATCGGTGCGGTAGCATGCCACAAGAATGATTTGAACTTGGTCTTTGCAGGAAAGCTACCCTCAGGACTGCTAGTGGTGTAAGAGTGAGCGTCAATCTTCTTCAGTAGACTGTTCACCTCTGAAGGAGTGAGTGTGGCCAACTCACAAATATCCTCGCCAGAACTGCTCTCCAGATTCTTGAACAAGTAATTCGCAAATTGCTTCAGACTCACACATACCTTGGTCCTCTTTGCTAAAGGCTCGGACTGCGCCAAAGCAATATGATAGTGACAAGTGAGGTCCCATAGAGTCTCATAACGGTCGGGCATGCGATCCTTCAATTGATTCAATTCATGATTAGAAGGGAAATACTCCTGATACAACATCTGTCCCATGGGCAAGCCAGAAATCCGGTGCATCTCGTGAAGAGCCAAACCCAATTCCCCTTGTCGGGTCAGAAAAGTGTTCGAGTCTGGATTATAAAGCTCGAACAAAGCGCATAAGTGCCTCGCGCTGACCGGCAAACCATACATGGTAGCACGAATAGCTGCATATAAACCACAAGCATGCAACTCTTCGCCCCATCGGCTCAACACATATGTCGTCATACGGGTCCACCAAAACTTGTCCAAAGAATGGACCCAACCATAAAACCTGTGACGCGTCGCGGGCATCTCACGTCCTAGAGCAGCAAGACGATTCCTCAAGGTAGAAGCGGTGGCGAGGAACTCGTTACGTGGTGGCGCATCTAGTCCCAATACTCCGGGATGCAATACGGTGATATGACTCTTGCTCGAGCCAGGAACTGCCTGATGAGTGACGTAGCCGCAATGGACGCTCTCATGATCCTCCGTCAAGCGCCACGACATTTCCCGTGTCACAGCCTGACGCCTGAGCTCAGTTAATGAGCGATGCTGAGGAATCTCCGGCAAGTATATGAAGCCACTGCCGGTCTTATGAAGCCACTGTTCGGCATCAATAAATACGGCTTCTGGGTCGTCGACAGAATCACCAAATAAGAAATCGCTCTTCCGAAGAGACTGAGTAGAGCTGGCGTCCTTCACAAAAGGTGCATCGGTGATCAACTGTCGGAGAGCTCGATGCCCACCCTCCTTCACCACGTGAGCAACCTCAGTCGACGTGTCCGAAGCGAACTGAGGAGTAACCGTAATGGGGGAAGGATCGTCGGAGGTCGAGTAATACTCGCCACGACGCCCATATACTACGTGGGATGAGAATGATCCAGAAGGGTATCCCACTGCAAAATAAACAGTTAAACACTGGTTAGTCTCAATTATAAAAGGAAATTGAACTCATCTTACAAATAGCTAAGATAGAGTCATTGCCTTATAAAGGGTGAGACGATTTGGCCACATTATGCAATCACAAAATAGGGTATGTCGACAACATATCCCCACCTTATAAAGCGCAATGTAGCGTCAAATCGCCCCCTTTATTTTTGAGATATGATTTTGACCAAGCAAAACATATCTTTAAAGCGTTGATCCTCACCAAGGAGAATCAAGGCTCTTCCCGATTGCCTCACCAAAGAGAACAACGTGGGGGTAAAAAGGACCAATTTGCAAATTTTCAATAAAAATGGGGTTAATTTGCAAAATTCCCAAATATGCCAAAAAAGCGTCGATCCTCACCAAGGAGAATCAAGGCTCTTCCCGATTGTCTCACCAAGGAGAACAACGTGGGGTAAAAAGGATCAATTTACAAATTTCTAAGAAAAAAGGGCTTATTTGCAAAAAAGTAGCTCACCAGCGTAAGAGGGAGGCGCGCCATCAACCGACACAGCAGGGGAACGACCTCTCGGAGCACGAGACATGATGGCCTGCAAAATAACTCAAGGGGTTAGATTCAAAAAATAATTTCAGCCCTAACTTTTGCATAAAAAAAAAACCCTCAAAATTGCAATTTTTACCCCCTGAAAGATTAGCTCGAGGCGTCAAATCACACCGTCAACCCTTACATACAATCCTACGACTCTATACATTGGATTGAACGTGAAAAAGATCAAGATTGTGGAAGATTTACCTGAAGAAAGGCTCGAGATCCAATAAAGATGAGATCTTTAAGGAAACTTGATCCACGCGCTCGAGGGGCCTGAGAGGAATTCTAAAAAATGGTTTTTTGAGGGATTTTTCAGTCCGAGATCAAAAGGAAGCCTAGATCTGGGACAACTATCAAGGTTTGGAGGAGAAGAGACGCTCGAGGGAAAAGAAAATCAAAAAATAAGGACAAGGGGGGGGGGGCGTCCCTAGAAGAGA
>BQKN01044278.1:518-13685 GCA_022839385.1 Asparagus kiusianus
AGAGGAAAAGGTGCTATGATTTTGAATACATAGACTTCGTCTTTCTCGCGGGAAAGACTACCCGGCAACGCTGGTTAAGTGTTGACTTCATCCCTGTCTTTTCTGAAAGCAAAGACATAGGAAAGATGGGAGACTAGAAGTGGGATCTCCACTCCGAGAATCGAAAAGATTCAGATAACCCTAACTGTCGTAAGGTTTGATTATCGAATCGAAAGGTTCAAACGACCCTAACTGTCGTAAGGTTTGGTCATTTGACTCTGAAGAGGAAGAATTTTATATTCTATCTTCAGTGGGAAAGGAAACTCGGGGTGGGATCTCCACCCCCAGAATCCGACAGGTGAAACTAGGAGTGGGATCTCTACTCCGAGAATCGAAAAGATTCGGATAATCCTAACTGTCGTAAGGTTTGATTATCGAATCAAAAGGTTCAAACGACCCTAACTGTCGTAAGGTTTGGTCATTTGACTCTGAAGAGGAAGAATTTTATATTCTATCTTCAGCGGGAAAGGAAACTCGGGGTGGGATCTCCACCCCCAGAATCCGACAGGTGAAACTAGGAGTGGGATCTCCACTCCGAGAATCGAAAAGATTCGGATAATCCTAACTGTCGTAAGGTTTGATTATCGAATCAAAAGGTTCAAACGACCCTAACTGTCGTAAGGTTTGGTCATTCGAATTGAAAGTGGACCTCTCGTTCATTGGAAGAATCGAGAGGGGATTTTGGTTGTGGTCCTAACTGTAGTAAGGTTTGACCAAGTGGGGAGTGTGAGAATGATCATAACCGAAAGAAGGTTTGATCGCTCGATTTGTGGACCTCTCGTTCATTGACGGAATCGAGAGGGGAATTTGGCTTTGGCCCTAACTGTCGTAAGGTTTGACCAAACTGGAATTGTGTGGTGGAGACTATGAGTAGTCAGAAACCACTGAAAGTTTTGTGAGGAAAGATTAATCCACTGAATGATTGAATCTCATCTCGGCAAAAGAGTGCTTGTGAGAGTTAGACTCTGACAAACAAGAATATTCGGAATTCGAACATTGATTTCTTGCTCATCAGCGACCGGGTTATCCCTAAGAATACCCCGATGTGGTATTCTTCCGGGAACTTCCCGGTACCTCAATCCCTCTGAGGATACTAAGGATAGTACCTCTTCAGAAATTTGCCATTTATTGGCATCATGAGCCGATCACCATCTTTGGTGACTAGGCGATAGGCGCCGTTCGAGTAGACCGTTTCCACTACGAACGGTCCTTCCCATTTGGGTTCAAATTTGCCTTTCTTCTTGGAGTTAAGGATCATAGGACGTTTCTCGGTTAAGACCAAGTCCCCTTCCTTAAAACTCCTTTGTCGAACCTTTTTGTCGAAGGCTCGAGAAATCCTGGCTTGGTAAAACTCAATATGCTGCTGAGCTTCCAGGCGCTTTTCATCGAGCATCTCGAGTTCTTCAAGGCGTTTCTGATGTTGTTCTTCGGTCGTCATCTGGGTTGCAAGAGCGATCCGAAGAGATGGAATTTGAATTTCCAAAGGGAGAACGGCTTCGCATCCATACACCAATGAGTATGGGGTTGCGCCGGTCGGTGTACGCACCGTGGTACGATAGGCCCATAGAGCCGCACCGAGCTTATCATCCCAATCCCGCTTGTTATTTCTCACAAGCTTTGACAAGAGCTTTATGATAGTCTTGTTGAAGGCTTCAGCTAACCCGTTTGCTGTGGGGTTATAGGCTGTTGACGAGATGTCCTGAATTTTGAACTTTTCGCAGAACCTTATGAAGGCGTTGCTGATAAATTGAGGACCGTTGTCATGTATGATTCGTCTTGGAACACTATGCCTGTAGATGATATGGTGCTTGATGAATGCAATGACGTTGCTCGTCTTGACTTCTTTGAGTGGAACTGCTTCAGCCCATTTGGAGAAGTAATCAGTGATTGCCAGGATGAACCGGTCACCTTTAACCGAAGGAGGATTTATAGGACCAACAATGTCCATTCCCCAGGTTTCGAACGGCCACGACGTAACCGAAGGATGCAGATGTTCCGGAGGTTGGTGCATGTAATTCGCGTGTATCTGACATGCGTGACACTTCCGGGCGTATACGATCGCCTCATGCATCATGGAGGGCCAAAAGTATCCCATTCTCCTGATGCGATCATAAAGCTTGGGGCCAGGTTGGTGCGCACCGCACTCTTCTTCATGTGCCTCTTTAAGCACTTCTTCAGCTTCTTTGGTTGATAGGCAACGTGCCAGCATGCCATCATACCCCCTGCGGTATAGCGTTCGATTCTCCGTATTATAGTAGAATCTCGAAGCTCTTCGTCTGATCGACTCTCTCTCCTTCACGTCTTCTGGCAAGATTCCGTGTAGGACGTAGTCGATGATGGGGAAGCGCCAATCCCGGGGCTCAAACTCAGCCTGAGTTGTGTGCGCCTCCTGAACCTCTTCTTCCCTGCCATTTTCATCATGAAGCGGCACTAAGAGTTGGTGAGTTCCTACCGTAACAAATTGCTCTGTTCCGGGTGGCTGTGCCAGGGATACAGCTAAAGCTGCTAACGCATCTGCGTAGGTGTTCTGTAACCGCGGAACGTGCTCGATGAAGAATCCTTCAAACGACTCCGCTAGCTCCACCGCCATCTTGTGATAAGGAATTAAATCCTGACTTCGGACTTCGTATTCCCCTTGGACTTGTTTGACTATCAGTTGAGAATCACCGAAAGCTTCGAGATACTCAACCCCCAGCTCTTTGGCAAAGTTGAGTCCTATAATCAGTGCGTTATACTCTGCTACGTTATTCGAGCACGGCTCAGTTAATGAGTAGGCTCGAGGCATCACATGTTTTCCTGGGGAAACTAGGACCATTCCAACTCCGGAGGAGACCTTCGAACATCCAGAAGCACTTGTGGCATTAGCTGCTCGTGAAGCGCCATCGAAGTACAAACGCCACACTTGTTGGTGTGAAGTTGCGTTGACTTCGTGGGTTTCATCAGGTAAATCGTCATATATCTCGGCGGCGTCCGTCGTTGGATTAGATGCCAGGAGATCGCAGATGGCTTGCCCTTTTATTGACTTCTGCTGTTTGAAGTGCAGATCGTATTGGGACAAGAGTAAAGCCCACTTCGCTAATCGCCAGCTCATGGAAGCCGGTTGAGTCATGAACACTCGGACCGGGTTAGCTTTGGAGATGACGTAGATGGTTTGTCCAACCAAGTAATGCCGCATCTTCTGGATGGCGAACACTAAGGCGAGGCATTCTCTCTCAATCATAGGATATCGAGATTCCGCGCCCACCATAGTTCGGCTTAAGTAATACACCGCCTGCTCGTGACCGTTATCGTCATCTTGTGCAAGCAATGCACTTAATGAGTGGCTCGTCGCCTTGACATAAATCAAGAACGGTTTGCCCGATTTCGGTGCAACGAGTACGGGAGGTTTCGAGAGATATTCTTTGATACTCTCGAACGCTTTTTGACAAGCATCGTCCCATACAAATGACACGCCCTTCTTTATGAGCCTGGAGAATGGTTGGCATTTTCCCGATAGGTTCGAGATGAACCGACGGATATACGCCAATCGCCCTTGCAGTCCTCTGAGCTCCTTGAGGTTCCTCGGAGGTTGCAATTCATTGATCGCCTTTACTTTATCCGGATCAATGTGAATACCTTTGGTGGTGACGACGAATCCCAAGAATTTACCACTGGACATTCCGAGGAAAGACTTGGTAGGGTTCATCTTCAACTGATGGGCCCGCATCAAGTCGAACATGGTCTTCAAGTCTTTGATGTGATCATTCTTATCACGACTTTTCACGACCAGATCGTCCACGTAGCACTCAACCGTCTTTCGGAGATGTTCCTGAAAAATCTTCGACATAGCTCGCTGATATGTAGCACCTGCATTCTTCAAACCAAAGGGCATGACTGTGTAGCAGAATACGCCGAGAGGCGTTCTAAATGCAGTGTGCTTCTCATCCTCTGGATGCATCTTTATCTGGTTGTAACCAGAGAAACCATCCATAAAGGACATCCTCTCAAACCCGCACGTGTTGTCGATGATAACATCCGTGATGGGGAGAGGAAAGTCATCTTTTGGGCAAGCAGCATTGAGGTCCCTGAAGTCAATGCATATCCGGATCTTCCCGTTCTTCTTCAGGACCGGAACAATGTTGGCAAGCCATTCGGGATGTTGCTCCTCTCGGATGAATCCCGAATCGATGAGCTTTTTGACTTTAGCTTCGATTGCTTCCATCATTTGCGGACGAAACCGTCGTTGTTGTTGTTTGACTGGTTTGACGTCCGGCTTAATGTTGAGGCGATGCATTGCTACGTTTGGATCGAGCCCTGGCATGTCCTCATAATTCCAGGCGAACACGTCGATGTACTCCCGGATCAGGGAAATCAACTCCTCCTTCTCTTTAGGTAGGAGGCTGTCGCTGATGAATATTGGCTTCGGATTTTCTTCGCTGCCCATATTCACCTGAACGACTTGGTCTTCGGTAGGAGGCTCTCTCTGCTCGAACCGGTCGCCATACTGCATGTTTAAGTGATGAACCCACGGGTCTTCCCATGTCGGCATCTCATCATCTTCTTCTATTGTCGTTGGATCAACTGTAGTCATGTTCGACATTAGCTTCTTGAACACTTCACCAAGACTAGCGTCGGAATCCCAACCCGAAGAGTCGGAAGAATATCCCTTCCTAGTCTTGTTAGCAATTTGGTCAATGATTTGCCAGCCACACTCATCATCTGATGAGACATAGCCTAGACCTCTTTTGTGGCGATAATAATTATCGGGTTTTCCCTTCGGTACATAGGCCATCCGGGGTGGAACCCGTGGACCTCGACCAAAGAAAAGACCCTCTCCGATCTTGAAGTCATACCCGTGCCTTTCCATCATGTTGCGTGCTTTCGCATCGTATTTGGATAGATGACGGGCCGGTTTATCATCGTCGTCTTCCTCTTCCAAGAAATGGTTGGGTATCGGAGATGCTCTTCCTTTGCCGTAGACGACCTCCTTTCCACCCCCAATCCCTGCGGGGATTATGAGCGTTGTTCCGCAAGGGTCGTGTACCTGCTTCTTCGTCAAAAAAAATGATTGAAGAGGCATATATAAATCAGGGTTAGCATAGAGTTCGTTGGTGATATCATCAAGACCCGTCGAGTACTCTAAATCATCGTTTATTGATAGTTCTTCGGCAAGTTGCCAATTACAACTATCTTCCGATGATTCATCATCGTCAAGATTGATTACAATGGGTACAATGTCGTTTAAAACAAAACCGCCATCATAATCAAGCCCTGGTTCGGTATCAGCTTCATCTCCGCTGTCCGTTCCTTGGGCCGATGGTTCAGTATCGGATTCAGCGCCGTATAAAAGGGAATCGGTGAAATAATTCTCCAATCCCTTGAACGGTTGCCTATCCGCGACCACCGTCTTGACTTTATTATCTGTGCCCACATATTTGAGGCATTGATGCAGAGTTGACGGGACTATAAGGTTACCGTGGATCCAAGGCCGACCCAACAGCAAATTATAGGAAGTTTCCGCGTCAATCACATAGCATGTTACTTCCGACTTCAAATCCCCGATCTGGCATTTGATTCGGATCTTCCCCAAGGGTTTGGACCCGCTGGTGTTGAATCCGTAAATCGTCGTGCCAGTGGACGCTAATTTGCTAGTCGGGATTCCGAGATGATGCATCAATCGGAATGGCATGATGCTAACAGCGGAACCCGGATCGACTTGGATCCGGTTGACAACGCTGGAGCCAATATGCCCGGTGAAGTACAACGGCCTATCATGATTTGAGTTCTTCGTCTGCATGTCTTCTTTGGTGAAAGAGATGCAGGGAAAATGGTGAGCCGCGAGGTTGCAATGCTGAGCTGACGACTCCGGCTCCTCAGATGATGGTTTGATCCGAGTCAAGAAGGCTTCGGAATCGCTCAAGGCTTCTTGTAGCGCTTTCCGTGTATCCTTTGACAACCGCAGAAACTCATATAGAATTATTCGGGCCGGGATGTTGGCCAATTGCGTCATAATGTCGAACTGGGGCTGAGAGCTCGTATTCCCCGGTTTGTCTCGCCCAATCGGGTGATTGAATCGAGATTGCCTCAGGTTCTGAGCTTCTTGACGTACGGGTTCTTTTCCCTTATCCTTCTGTGGGATTCTCTCCGTAGCTGCTGGCGTTGGGGGAATTGCTGCAATCCCTAGTTCTGCCAGCGTCTTGGAAGGTGGGGTTTTGGTACCCAACTGCTCGGTAGCATCTGGATACTTGAAATGATACTCATTCCCGCTTCGGGTTGCAAAAGCTCCTTGTTCATCTTCAGAAAGCGGGAAAGTTGGAATTTTGTCGTCATCCACCCCCGGTATAGCAGAGGCTCCGTAACAGGATTTGCCCTTCCTCTTCGACTTCTTCTTGTTCTTTGTGGAAGAGGTCCCGGCCCACTGTTCATCTGCGATTAAGTCCGGATGAACCCACAAGATCTCGCCATTCGGGGCTGTGTGTGGCACAAGCCCTTTCTGACGCTGTTGGTGCGGATCATCGTTCACCGTCTTCACTGCCGCTTTGATCACCGACTCGTGTTGGAACCAACTCGAGGGAACAGATCCGAAGCTAATGGATACGGTGTTTGCACCCACCTTCTTCTCTTTAGGCTGTTTCATAGTGATGACCCCAACATCGATCAGGGCCTGAATTTTGTCCTTAAGAGCGTAGCATACCTTGGTAGGATGGTGCACTGCTCGGTGGAATGCGCAGTATTTCGGATCGTTGACCCTCTTGGCATCTTCTTGATCCTGAATTGGCGGCAGCTTGATCTTGTTATTCTCGACCAAATACTTGAAGATACCGGGGATTTCATCCTCTTTGAACGAGTAGACTTTTGGGAACCTTGGCTCCCCAACCTTTTGCTTCTGGGGCTGTTGTTGCCACCTGGGTTGTTGAGGCGCCCTCTGTTGCTGCTGCTGCGGCTGCTGCGACTGTTGCTGCTGTTGCGGTTGTGCTTGCACTTCAAAGACTTGATTTGCGACCACCGCATTCGCATGTGCCTTCCCTTTACCCTTGGGGGTAAAATTTGGTTGCGGGGTATTGTTGGGAATTTGCCCTCTCTCCGCCTTCTTCCTCTTGAGGAATCGCTCGGCTCTTTCTCCCCGCATCTTCAAATCCTTCCAGGTTTTGGATGGCGCCATTCCCATGGCTTCGAGGATGTCGAGCGTCAAGTTGTTGTGGCAAGTCTCGAGGATGAAATCCTCGCTGACCGGATCCCTGCAATTCATGGCTTTGTTCCGGAATCTCTTCACAAAGTTCTCAACCGTCTCGCCATTCTTCTGTTTTTCGTCGAATAGTGTGCCGATCGAAATCTCGGTGTCATCATCAAAGAAGTTGGTTAGAAACATGTCCTCCATGTCATCCCAGTCATTGATGCTTCCAGGCTTGAGACGGCGATACCAATCGAAGGCAGCTCCGCGAAGAGTGCCGACGAATGACCGCACCATGAGGGGCTCATTTCCGGAAATGATTCCTAAATGAGACTTGAAGTAGATTAAATGCTGAGTAGGGGAACCCTTCCCATCGAACGGCGTAAAGTTAATCAGATTAAACTTTTCCGGATATGGGATCGATTCCCACTCCCTTGGATAGGGGCAGGGTATACCAGACCTTTTTACCTCTTGAGCACTCATCAACGCATTGATTTTGCTCTCCAGGTCTTTCATCTTCCTGTCCTCACTTGTCTCGGTCTTCGAGTGGCTTCGAGGTGAGGTGACATGGTCTTCTTTTGCATTATCTTCTACGGGACCACCCCCAGTGCTGGTGTTGACAGGAGGGACGTTAACATTATCCCCTTCCCGTTCATGCTCCTCCGGATTGCGTTGACTCGGTTCTCCTTGGTGAACCGTCATTGCCGCGATCTGTTGGTCGTGCATCTCCCTCATCCGCTGCATAGCCATCTCCATTTCAAATTTGAAGCTCTCCTTCTGCTTGGCCAGGGCTTCTTCAAGTATCTTCGACACTTGTTCGGCGCTGATCATGAGCGATTCGTATGGTTGGCCTGCACTTGAAGTTGTGTCATCGGATGCAACGGCGGAGCAGGTATCAGAATCAGCATCTGATTCTTCTTCTTCTAGGGAAAGTCCCTTATGTACTCTTGGGTAATTCTTTCGTTTGATGGTTCCCGACCGTAACCACGTCATGCATCGGGATGCCTCGGCAAGCTGATCCAAGTTGAGACGTGGTGTTGATCCCCCTCTGCCGGTCATATTGACTGACACTTTCGAGTATTCATCCTCTCGTCGGAGCGATTTCTTCTTGTGGAAACGCTTCGGCTTGGATAGTCTCTCGAACACCGAGATTCTTGTTGGGGTCTGAGCACAGCAACACTCGGACAGCACTGCCTTGATAATGTTGGCACACGGGCAGCGGGACTCCATATCCTGCATGTATCTCTTTCGAGATTTTCCCACACCCCCGGCCCTGTAGTACAGCTCATCAGCTTGATAGCTGGAGCAACCTATAGAGTGTTGGTAGGTGTCCCTTGGTATAACACGCTCATCCTCAGACGAGTGTGTTTCCCTTTGGGAATGCAAAACTTGGTTAGATTTTTCAAGAGTGGCCCGTTCAATTTTACGCTTTTGGGAGCGTAGGAATCGAACGGGCTCTTTTAGTTCGACTCGCAACTCAGTGCGGTCGGTGATAGGGGCTTTCCCTTTTTCATCTTTCTTGGGGGGATTGATTCGACCCCCGGTCTGGTTTTTAACTTGGGGACCTTTCAATGGTCCCAGCCGTTCTTTGACGGGTATTCTTCCTCGGTTCTCCGGTAAGGGACCGAGGCGACTCGTCAAAGGAACCTGGGATCTTGAATGATCCCCTTTTTTACCTGGCCCTGTTGAGGGTGCCGGTACAGGAGGAGTAGGCTCTGATTTGGTTGAACTTTGGGTGATAATCTTGCCCTTCTTTGCTGGAAGTGTTGGTGTCGATTTAGGAACCCACACCGATCTACCTTTGGACGGTGTTTTGACCACCGTTTCTTGCTGCATCTCCTCTGCCTTCTTCCACAGGAGCCGGGCATGTGCGAGTAGAGCGCGGCGCTTCTTGATTCGCTCCTCGAGCGTGGAGCGGTTCCTCTTGACGCGGATCCACTCACTCGCTTCTGTTTTGGAGGGGAGGTTGATTGCTTGCCGTTGCTCTTGTCGCTGCCTCGACTTCAGATCCTCTGCATAGCGCACTCCATCTTTCGACTCCTTAGCCCTGGCGAGCTGTTGAGCGAGGCGTTGGCGGCGTCTTTGGATCGCCCTTTTTGATGGAGTTGGAGCAGCATCACCCATTGCCTTTGGTGCTGTTGGATCTACGTTCTTGACCACACTGATCGACGCAAGGCCGTTGTGTGGTGCAAGTGTAGCAGCAGCGACGGCGGGGTCTTGAATTGAGGAGTTGGAGATCCCGCAAGCCCTTTTTGGAGATGGGTTCTTCCTGCGCCGGTGCGGAGAGGCAGATCTGGAGGAGGAGGAGGAGAGGTACTCTTCATACTTCTGCTGGTCGAACTCGTACTCGACCTCTTCATTCACCCGGATCTTGAAGGCCGGTTGCGTCACTCCGATCTCGGCAGCGTGATCGGTGGCTCCCACTGTGGTCGCCAGCTTGTTTCCGGTAAAAGTTGCTGTTTTCATTGATGTTCTCTTTTTCGAGATCTGTTACAACTTCGATCGTTACAACAGTATAAAATGAAAACAAAGGGGTTAAACCTTTAACGAAAATAAACACGAGATCCCGGTTTGGTACGGTCTCGCTTGCGTGGGTTGTTGGCCTGTGACGGGGACGTCGATATCCGTGGACCGCCGACTCTTCAAGATCTTTTCCGGTAAAATCCGGCAGAGTTTCGTCTATCTGCAGAGGGATATAGAAACAGAACTTCGTCGATCCGCGTGAGATCTAGAAGTTTAAAGCGTATATCTCGGCTAACGCGAGATAATAGCTCTTCTCAGTGTCGCCTGCGAAGGGCAACACCAAGGAACAGAAGGGGGTGAATGAAGGGTGCTGATGAAGAACGCCTTACTCCTTGCTCTGGCAGGGCTTCGCCGCTATCTTGCAGACTCTGACTCCTCACTCCGGCAGGGCTTCGCCGCTCTCTTGCAGTACAATCCTTGGCTAAGATAATTCAGCCTTGAATTGAGTGCCAAATCAAGAGCCCCTCACAAAGGAGGCCAAGGGGGCTATTTATAGCCAAAAGGAGAGGGGGGGGCTGATGTGAGACACCCCCTAGGGGGTGTCTTGGCTTTGCCAAGACGCCTCTCGGGTGTCCCGGGCCTGCCGAGGCCCATTTGGGTGTCCCAACGCAGTCCGAGGTCCTGCCGTTGTCCTGCCGTTGTCCCGCCGTTGACTCGCTGTTGACTTTTCGTCCGAACTCGGATTTGAGTGATTTCAGATGCGTTGGAATCGTGACGGCGAGCTCTGTAGGCCCCAATGGTTGGATTATCCGTGGGGTGATCGGGGCACGGCGGGCGTTGGTCCAATTGCGGTGATCGCGGGGTTTTCGGTCAACCCGTATCCTCGTGATCCTGACATTCTGTCGGCTCACGTAATCCGTCGGTTTGCTTCAGTCACTCACCGGCGTCATTTGAGCTCTTTTGAACCGGGTAGTGACGTTCAATCATCGCTTCGTTAACACTGAGCTGTGTGCGGGGACCTATCGGCAATTTTCGATGCCTACAATTACATTCTTGTCGCCATTGTTAATTGCCCTATCACTTTGTAGATTGTTTATTTCACCATTGTGTTAGTTTATATATCCTTGCATATATTTCATAGTATATCTCATTACAAGGATATATTCATTTATTCATATCTATATTGTAAGAAGAATAACTTATTAATAAGTTTTAATTGGCATAAAATCGGATTAGATTAGCATAAGACTCTAATCACCCACCCCCTCTAGGGTCTAACAATTAGTATCAGAGCTTGGTGCTCTTTGATTTAAGTTCTAATCGTCTTGAGTTAAATATCCAAGTTATCTTTTTGTGCTAATCTTGTTTTGATTGCATTTGTTATCTTTCTTGCACATATATACATTATAAATATGCACGGTGCACCTAGTTTAGGTTATGCCATCAATATTGCTCCTAGATTAGATTTTTTTCCCTATACCCAATGGTGTATTAGATTTAAACTTTTCGTTCAATCTAGACATTTTGATTTATGAGAAATTATAGATGATGCTTATATTGTGCCCACTTCGGAGAAATCCAAGTGGAATAAAAATGATCATCAAATGTTTACAATGAACAAGCTCTTGTTAGAATTTTAACATAATGCGTTCGATTTATCTTTTTCTAACAAGCTTGGTTCTTTTGATAGTGCTTACACATTATGGAAACTTATAGAAGCACATCAAGGGAATTTAGAGGCGATCTGACAAGCTTTGGAGGATTCCGCTTCTAGTTCATGTGGAGCTTTATTTTTATGCACACGGCCACTAGGCGATAGCCCTAGTGAGGTTTACGAGTTCGAATCCATCAATGATTTATCTAGTGATGAACTTGCTTGTGCTAGTAAAAAATTATTGCATGCCTATAATAAATTGCACAAAGATTTTATTGAATTACAAAGCAAGCATGTTGTATTAAAATCCGATCATGAGTTATTAGCTTCTAAGTTTGAAACTATTCATGATTCTTTAATCTCAAATGTTGCTAGTTTAACTCATGAAAAAGATAATGCCATATTAGAAGTAGAGAAGATAAAAAATAAAGTTGCTTCTTTTACAAATAACTATTTATATTCTACTTCTAATAAAAATGCATATGTGCCTAAACACGCATTTAATCTTTAGATTCAACTTTGAAAACATGCATCAATAATCATAAGAAGCTTATGGATATGTGTGCTAAGTCTAAGTCAAAATCACCTACACACTATGCACACCTGTATAGCAAAATTTTCAAATGCTCAATTTGCGGTCGTAAAGGCCACATTGCTAAATTTTGTTATGATGCACACAAATCTTCTAAGGTTAATGCTTCTTCTTCATCTCATAAGGCTTCTTCATCACACACATATGTACATGCTGTTGGACCCTAGAGGGGGGGTGATTAGGGTCTTATGCTAATCTAATCTGATTTTGTGCCAATTAAAAACTAATTAATAAGTTATCCTAGCAAGTATGAAATACAACAAGTTATATGAGCTAGGATAAGCAATATGAACAACAAGAAATATCCTAGCAAAGAGATATAAACAATATATGATATATGCAAGGATATAAAACTAACACAAGGGGTAAAACAATATGAACTAGATAGTGGATCATATAAATAATGAGCTATGGACAATGGCGACAAGGAATATAAACATAAGATAAAGTGCGCCAAAGCAAACTCAAACACACGATATGATCACGGAGTTCGGACCTTCCGTCCTACGTCTCCGCTCCCCTCTCCCGGGGAGAAATCCACTATCACAACTCGGTTTGGAAGCCGGAACTTCTACACACTCGGTTTACAAGTTCACCGAAAACTCTCACATAACAAACACTATGCAATCACACTCTATACCCACACAAGTGTTGGACCTAGCCGTGTCTCCCTCAAGTGCTCGGTTACAACCTCTCCCTAGGTTCGTCAACCGACGCCACTCCTCTTGGAACGATCCCCGACTCTCACCACACACTCCTCACTCGGTGTACAAGTGTATTACAAAGTGATCTCACAATTAAGCACAAATAAAATAAATTATTGTTCTCTAATATGTATGAGAACTCTATGAAAGCTCACACTCAATTGTTACAACTCTCACCAACCCAACTATATTATGTATGACAATACAATAAGCTCAAGTGGGTGTGCGTAAACAATGAGTGAAATCAAATCTAACTCAAATAGCAAACTAGCAATAAGAATATGAAAAACAATAATAATATTGCTAGAGAAAAGAGTTAGAAAACTTCTCTAAAACACAAAGAAGATGATGAAGAAGATTGAGAAAGAATCCCTCAATCTGCAGTGAAGCTTCCTCCTTTGTAAACAAAAACCAAACTTAAACAACCAGTAAAACCACACTTAAACTCTTTTTAAAACCCTTGTTAACAAAACTTCTTAGCTTTTTTTTTGAAGGAGAACAGCAATAGGGTATTTATACCCACTTGAAATCTCAGCCAAAACCCCCAAGCAAAAGTCCAAAAAGC